>JBBJLS010070773.1:0-11624 GCA_037577275.1 Bryconaethiops microstoma | reverse complement strand
TATATATATATATATAAAATTACGGTAAACCCCCAGCAATCACAGGGTTACGTTCCAAGAGCCCCTGCGAAAATCCCGACTTTGTGATGTGATAAAAAGAAATGCTTAAAATGCCTTTTTTTAAATAGTGTAAACCCTAAATATGCCCCCAAATATGCTCCCAAAACACTTTAATTTCAATTAAAACTCGGCTTAATACATTTCCCTTAAAAAAATGTAAAGGTAAACCCGTATCCGTACTGTACAGTTTACACTGAACTGCTGTCTCTCGCAGGCTTAGAATGTAAAATAAATTTCTTGGGTATGCGCTGTCGTTTTCTGTGGTATAAGTAGGGTAAATACAGTAATAACTTAATTTACAGTAATAAAAATACAGGGCTTTAAGAAGAATAAAATGAAAAATACGAGAACACTCAGCGAAACACTCCAAGCAGGAAACTGTTGTGATGCTGGACTGTATCTGCCAGAGATGCGTCACAGGGCAGCAGCCAGTCAGCAGCAAGGAGAAATAAACAACGCTCTTGGATTGGCTACTTTCAAACCTCCCGTCTCAGCGGTGTTTCACCATCCCAAGACGCGCTTTCTTTGTGTTCTCTCGACAGTACCAAAAAATGTATAGTTATATTTTATATGTAAATGTAGCTGAATTTACGTTAATATTTGTTACAAAATTGATGATTTATATTTTTCTTAATAATTTAGCAGTAAAGGGCATGAAAAATTATATATTGCCACGAATTTGGGCGGTTTCCGCAAACAATTATTAGTTGGGTTCCAAGAAAATGGAATTGGGTTTCGCGAATGACTGAAGCCGCGACTTGTGGTTGATATGGCATTAAACTTAAACTACTATTACTGCGGCTGTCACTGACTCCTCAGCTCCTTCTGATCTAACTGATCCACACTTGATCCGCTCTAGGCTTCATGACCTCCTGGCACCTGGAGGCACACAAAAAGCAGGGCTCATGCAGTGAGACAAGCACATCAATCCTATTGAAAACCACAGGAAATTGGCACCAAAGAACTCAATATTTTAGATGTGATCATTATGTACGCTCGATCTCATTAATAGAATGTTCTAAGACACTGGTGCGCCAGTACTCAAAGTAATGATCTACTCCACTCTAAGTTTACAATGTTTTATTCATCACTGCTGTTCTGCAGCTGATATTTAAATGTACTTTCTGCAAACGAATCACAAAACGTCTTAACAGATTATCATAACAATGAAGCAGAAACCAGAGGGACATATGAAAGCTTTTCTCTGTGTGAGTTCACTACATTGTAGCAAACAAATTGCTTTGTCATAAGTGTTGTGTTTGATAGCTGTTGGCTGTAGATAGCCTTTCAGCTCACACAGCTAGGAGAACGTCATCCCAGGGGTGTCTTTTCCTAGCAAGAAAAAGTCTGTCATCTCATTAAAAAAAAGTCTGTCATTTTCCTGTCATTTTCCACTCATATTACTAGAATAGTCTATTCACTTAACATTTTTTGGAAGGTTTGCTGTGTGGGATACTTTGCCCTCTACAGTGGATTTTGTCCGATAATTACCAGAAACACCTGGAGCTGTTGAATTCTCCCACATGCTGTTGTGATTCAGTACTAATGAATTGTTGTCACATCAAAAACAATAAATCACAGCTAGAGAAGATCTTGTTCTTTACTGTTAGCTTGTGGTATCATCTGTAGTTTTTTGGGAGTCCGTTATTCCACTTCTTCTCCTATTCAAGCTCCAAACAAACCTGAGCCGAGTAAGTGAGGGAGTGCTAATAGTCAAGCTAGTGTCTTAGGAATTGGAGCAAAGAAAAAATTATAACCAGTCTATGATCAGTTTTATAGTTTTGTAATGTATTTAATCAGCTACATTATATGGACAAAAGTATTGGGACACACCTCTTAATTGTTCAATTCATGTGGCTCCTCACTTCCAGTGAAGGGCGATCTTAATGCTTCAGGATAGCAAGACATTTTGGACAATGCCATGCTTCCAACTTTGTGGAGACTTTCTTAGGGAAGAACCTTTTCTATTCCAGCATGACTTTGCTCCAGTGCACAAAACAAGGTCCATAAAGAAATGGTTGGATGAGTTCGGTGTGGAAGAACTTGACTGGCCCGCACAGAGCCCTGACTCCTACACCTTTAGGAAGAACTGAACGGAGGTTGCGAGCCTGTCCGCCTCATCTAACATCAGTGCCTGACCTCATAAATGCTGTACAGAACGAATGAATGGGCATAAATTCCCACAGAAACTCTCCAAAATCTTGTGCAAAGCCTTTTAAGAAACATTTAAGCTGTTATAGCTGCAAAGGGAGAACCAGCTCCATATTAAAATCTATGTATTTAATGCAATGTCATTAAAGTCCCTGTTGGTGTAGTAGTCAGGGATCCAATAGGCAGTGTCCCGGTACTTTTGTCCATATAGTGTAGTTCCAACTTATTGGACTTATACATCTTGTATATCGAAATGTCATTAAGGATTGTAATATTATACAGGGTCTGACCTTCACGATTGCCCAGGGCAAGTAAAAAGTGTTGAAAACTTCATTTCGAGAAGTGGTGTATTCCAGACAAAGATGACAGATGTCTGCATATATTAAAACTAGTTAAAACTGAGTGGAGTTATTTAGTTTTTTCTCAATGACATCCATTTGAAAACTGTCTTAATAATATTACCATGCCAACAGCTTGAGCAAACTACAAGTATAAACAGAATTATAGCTGCAAGCAGCAGTGAGGAGCAGTGATATCGCGCCAAAATAGATGGTTATATGGTTAATGGTCTAGGACTAGTTTGCTAAAGAAGTGTTTGAGATCCCCACCAAATGAGATGCCAGATCTATATGAAAAGTCTGGATTTGATGCATGACATTGTTGTTATTACCCCTTTTGAGACTTGTCGTCGATTTCAGTTGGCTGTGATGGATAAATGCTTTAGTCTCTGAAATGTGAAATTTCCCAAGCTACAACCAAACACAAGAATGACTTTTTAAAGCAAAGAAATAACAGATAATAAAAGTTCTGGCTTTGTTTAAAAGCTCTACAGAACTTGGGATAATTCCTGTTGTTTTTTTTTATTTAAATAATGAAATTAATTGTTTTGGGGGTTTTTTTGGGGGGGGGGATGGGTTTTTTTGACACACTGATTCATGAATCTCAGAAGTTAGAGAGTAAATCTCCACAGACTGCCAATACTGCACAGTACCCAAGAGCAACAAATCTGGTACCTGTGCAATATCTCTATTCTCAATTTCAGTTTTTAAGAAAGAAACTGATCTTATTCTTTTATAACTGGCTTATCTTGTAGGTTTTATTGGCAGCAGCATGTTCAGTAAACCATGCAATAAACACATTATTCCACTGTTCTTACTCAGTTTATAGAAAGCATAAAGCAACAGTGCTGTGGCCATGTATGGCATCTGCGTCCAACAATTGAGTATAAGGAGTGATGTCACCGTCATCTGCAAGTCCATAGTCATAACTCTGGTGTCAGGTCAGGTTCACAGCTTTTTTGAAATAGCCACAAAACATGTCAGAATCGATGAAGTGCAGCGTTTCCTTGGGCCGCCGTGTCAGGCTCCGTAATGAGCTGTCCATCCATTCCGTCTGAAGGCTAGAAAGCACAAAGCCTCTATATCGATTGCATCATAAACCCAGCCTTGCCAAGGCCTCAGCGCCAACAGTCGTAAACGAAGTAGAGCCGGTTGATGTTTGCGAAGGCCCGTCATGGGGCATTTCCAACCCACTGTTTTGAAATGACTATAAAATGATGCTGATGCGAAGCTAGCGGAGCAGTTTCCCCAAAGCCTGCAGAGAGAATCACATACGCTGTACTGTGTGGTTGTTGCTTTGGTGTTTGAGATGATTCAAGATCTCAGGAGCCCCAAACTAAATGGTTTTTCTTCCTTCTGGATTTAAGTGACTGTGGGGTTAAAAAGATTTGTTTTATTGTTTTATGAATAATGAGAAAAATACGACAAGATAAACCTTTATTAGTCCCACAAGTGGGAAATGTGCGTTGTTGCAGCAGCACCCGGACAGTATGAAAGTTAGAGCGGTGTAACCAATGCAATTAAATCTATACAACACAACAGTATAATATAAAGAGTACACTATACAAATAATACAAAAACATTGAATATGGAAGTCTGTGGGTATGTATGTGTGTATGTATATTAAGGCTGGGCACGTTAATGTGTTATTACATTAATGCTTTATTTACTTAATACAGACAATTATTTTATCGCATGTTAACATAGTCTTAATGACTCTTGGCAGAGCCTTCCTCTCTGCCATTGCTGGGCTTTTTTCACTGTGGATGTGGTGTTGAGAGTCCAGCTCAGGTCTGATGTGACCTGCAGTCCCAGGAGTCTGTGGCTGTTGGTCCTCTCCACCTCAGTCCCGTTGATGATAATAGGCTGCAGGGGAGGAGGGTTCTTCCTGAAGTCCATTATTATTTCTTTGGTCTTGTCTGTGTTGAGGATGAGGTCATTCTCCTCTCCGTAGACAAGAACGTTATCTATCAGGGTCCTGTACCCTGACTCGTCCTCCCGCCTTGATGAGCCCGAGGATGGTGGTGTCATCAGCGTATCTGATGACGATGGAGTTCTCCTGGGTGGAGTGGACATAAGTATAGAGGGTGAAGAGTTTGGGGCTGAAGCAGCAACCCTGTGGGGATCGTCCTCCCGTTCTCTCCACCTGTGGTCTCTCTGTCAGGAAGTCCGGAGTCGGGATGCCGAGGTCCATCAGCTTCTCTATCAACTTGCCTGGGTGGATGGTGTTGAAAGCAGAGCTGTAATGCAGGAAGAGCATCCTGACATACGTTCTGCTACTTTCCAGGTGTTTCAGAGTGTGGTGCAGGGCTATTGCTATTGCATCATCCACTGATCGATTGAGGAGGTATGCAAACTATAGGGGTTCTATAGTGTCCGGGACCATGTGGTTGATGTGTGTGAGAACCAGTTTTTCTAGACACTTCATGCCGACTGGTGTGCATGCCACTGGCCTGAGGTCGTGTCCGGTCTTTTGGGGACTGTTATGATGGTGGAGGATTTAAAAATATGGGGGACTACTGCCTGGGATAGTGACAGGTTGAAGATATCAGTGTACACACCATGATACACACCACATATGTGTGTGTGTGTGTGTGTGTGTGTATATATAATATATATATATACATATATTTATATATGTATATGTGTGTGTACACACACACACACACACACACACACACACATACATATGTATAAACACACACATCCATATACACATACACACACACACACACACATATATATATATATATATATATTGGTTATCAGATCTTTTTAAACTTGATATTTTTTAAGCTTGATATCGGTGACAGTTTTCATGACTGTTGCACCCTCTTTAAAACCAGCAGCTTGTTAAAATGGGGATATTGGGGCTGTATGCCTTTACAGTGACTTACACATTATTATTTTTGTGATTTCAGGAGAAGTACAATGACGTGGCCTCAGAGCTTATAGTTTACACCTACTTCTTCTCCACCTCCGAAGACGTCTTACCAGAGGTATGATCTGTATCTGTATGAGTTTTTTTTAAATCTATTGAAGTGGGAAAATCACTCATGGTAGCTCAAACATCCAGTGAGAGACCAGTCCCAAGTGGAAATGAAAGTTGTTTGGAGTTGCTTGATGAAAAACGACAAAATATTCTTCCATTTCATTAAAAAAAAAAGCCATTTGTAGTTGGAACATCTGAAAAGATTGATTTTTTTTTCTCCAGGTTTTATGGATTAGTTCAGTATTAGCTTAGTCACATTCTGCACTAAAAAATAAGCTGAAGCATGAAATGACCTACATAAAGATGAAACTATTGACCTGTAGAGTAATAAAATAGTTTGTATCTTAGAGGATGCAAGTTTTATGTTATTTTGTATTACGAAAACTGTTTGTGAGAGTTTGGCATCTTTACAGAGATATATCCCCTGAAGAAATCAACCGTAGTGCTGTCAGTACGTTTAATTCACTGAAATAGAAAAATCCATGAAGGTATTCATCTGAAAAATCTGACTCTTGCTCACACTGTTACTTTTTTCCCCCTGCAGTCTGTGACTTTGCCTGAACTTCCCGCAGTAGTTGTCTTCAAGGACGGCTCCTATTTCACCTATGACGGTAAGTGTTGAGTCCATGAGAATAGAAAAGGAATCTTAAGGGAAGCAAAAATAAGTAAAGAGCTCCAAAATGTTTCTCTCCAGCCTTAGTCGAGTCTGCCAGTTCAGGCCCTTCTTCTTAAAAGAAATCTTTCTTAGAGATCTCACTACCAGAACCACATGCTGATCTTGACCCAGTTGATTGATCATTCTGTTTCTCTGAGTTTCTCTGTTTTTAATGGAAGAGTAGTTCTCGCATTTTATCTTTCTTAGGATGTTTTTGGGTTGACGTTCAGTCTGTTGCCAGGTTCAGGGTTGCTTTATTTTTTATTCTTAAAGATTTAAGCTGATTATGTCAGTCTACTTTTAAAAGGAAATAAAAAGTTAGAGTGGACATTGTTTTGCAAAGTTTCATGGTTCCATAAAGCTCCAACCCAGCCTGTAAATAAAAAGTGTTTTTTTGCTTTTCCCAGGTGAATGCATGGAGTATATGTAGACTTGTGAGCTTAGGTTATTAACTGTTCGTACAAGGGTATACAAGTTTTTGGACACACCATTTTCTCAGGTTTGGGCTAGGCCCCTTACCTCCAGTGAAGTGCAATTTTAAGGCTTCAGCATACAAAGACATTTTCAGCATACAAAGACATGCAGCACCTTTGGGATGAACTGGACTGAGATCGCAAGCCAGGCCTTCTCGTCCAACATCAGTGTCTGACCTCATAAATGCTGCAGTATGAAAATTCCACATCTTGTGGAAAGTCTTCCAAAAAGAGTGGAAACTGCTATAGCTGCAAATGGTGGACCAACTCCATATTAAAGTCTATGTATTTGAATGCAATCTCATCAAAGTCCTTGTTGGTGTAATGGTCAGGCGTCCCAATACTTTTGTCCATACAGTGTAACTTGCCCTGGTTATCTCTAGCATAGGTATTCGCTACCTTTAAACAACAGATTCTGTTTTACTGTTCTGTACTCTTTCCAAAGACAGGTGTGTTTGTTAGGAAGAGTTGTGGGTATGTGGCCACAGAGGTGACCGATAAAACAGTTTCTCCCCTGTCATGACAAAACTTTTTGTGCACTCTGAATGAAAAATTTTACCGGACAAGGTGTCTGGGGTGAATTTAATTTGCTGGTGTGTTTTCCAATCAAATACTGCTGTTTACCAGCTCACAGAAATCCTAGAATACTTCTGGTTTTTGTGTTTATATTTATGGGAGGTTTTCCTACTTTTTGTGGCTTTTTTTCATGCAGACTTTTAATTCGGGGCTTTGGCATTGTCAGCCTATGTTTTTCTACTCTGGGCGTGCCTTATTACATCATCCAGAGCAAACTCATTTCAATACACCATCCTTTACTGGGTATGCGTTCGTGTGCTGCTTCTCCCATTTTTACTGCCAACTCAGTGTCACATGCCCATTCAAAAGTGTGTTTTATTGCAGCAGACTGAACTCAGTCTGTGTTTTTATCAGATCTTTCCCTTATTCATGCTTTGAACTGTTTTTCTTTTACCATAATGTAGTCAATCAACCAAGATAGGTTTGGTGCATTTAATTTTGTGTTGATACAAGGCTAATTTTGAGGGATATGGACTTCTTCCACATTAGTGACGTTTGTCCATGACAGTGTGTCAACGGAATTGTGTGTCTCATTCAGCTGCCTTGTATCCAAACTGAACATAACCTGTAACCATCTAGTTACCTTAGTGTATCTTGTAACACCTAATTTTGTGGATGTTCATCCAGCTCATCCCTGTGAATATGCGGGTTGGTGATCTCTCTCCCTTATTGATGCCTTAGGCCAATCCCTTAATGATACCTTATTCCTAAGTATAATATATTTCCTCAGCGGGATTGCCTTTTTTAACCTTGCAATTGTTTGACTCCCTATTGTTTTGTCTCAGAAGCAGCCGTGGTTGCATATTCCCATCCAGACCTCAGGGTGCTCGATATGGTTCTGGATAAAATTACCATTGTTATTCAGTCTGTTTTCAAGTCTCTTTTCAGTGTAACTTTATGTTTAAGTCGATGTCAGTCTGTTTTAAAGATAAAATCAAAAAACTATGGCGATCTTCCATTCCCTCTCCTGACCACTGCTTTGTCTGTACACTACCTGCTAGAAGAGTAAGCTGTGCAGTGGCAGTTTGTGAAAGTAAAGGAAATTTCAAAGTCCTGTCAAGGAAAATGTGTGTCTTTCGTTTCTTTGTTTTGTTTGCTAAGAGGCATTGTCTAATTATGAACTGTTAGAATGAAGCACATAAAAAGGACATGAAAAGATTTTAAAATACTAAAATTCAAGACTAGTGAAGGCCCAGAAGCGTAAAATGTATCTTGACAGTCTTGAACAGGCTTTGCAGTTCATTTGTGATTCTAGAAGCAAGTCTAAATCACTTTTGAGGAAACATTCTCAGTATATGTTTCCTCAAAAATCAGAATGGACTGTTATTAAATTTTTCAGAGCGACTTTTTAACAATTATTTTTCATCTTTATAGAACTTCAGTCGATATCTATCCATGAAGTGTGTTAAATCTAAGTGTGCCATGAAAATGTGCTCTTTTAGTATTTGCCCAGCAGAGGTTAAAGTTTTAAGGCTCCTTGTTCGGGGCAGCTGGCGGTCTAATGCTTAGGGAGTTGCCCCTGCAATTGGCAGGTTGTGGGTTTGAATCCCAGGACTGCCAGTGGCACCACTGAGGTACCCTTCAGCAAAGTAACGTCCCCACACACTGCTCCCTGGGCGCTGCGTCACTGGTTGCCCGCTACTTCATTTAATGGGTTAAATGCAGAGGATTCCGGAATCAATATAGTATATAAAATAAAAATTATTATATACTATAATTTAAAAAAATAATAATAATTCACGTATTTTCGCTGCTTAAGTCAGTTTTTATTTTTCTACGTTCCTCACCGCTGTAGCACAATCTCCCCAGTCTCCTGCAGTGCCTTCTGTATGCCCATTGTCTGCACTTCTGGTGGCAGTATGAAGCGAAAGCGCAGAGCATCCAGGCACAGCCTTAGGATGAAGGGACTCCAGTAGTGATCGTTCGGCAGGCCGGGCGCCCTGTGCCGGACTCGTAATATAAACTCCAGCCCCTGTCTTTGGTCTGACATGGTTGTCATGACTGTGCCAGTCTGCTCCAGCAGCTCGTTCTGAAAAGGCTCTTTGCTGCACCAGAAGCCGAGCAGGAAAAGGTCACTGCAGGTCACACGAACCACAAACAGCCCGCTCTCCGCCGAGTCCTCTAGGATCTGTATGCAAAGCGTCTCGGATCCGATCAGTGTTGTCATAGTCACAGCGGAGGAACTGGAAGAAGAAAAAAAAAAAGGGAGATGTTGCAAGATTTTAAACTGTATTCAGAATACAGGGGTCCTCGAGTTTTGACACAGACCCGTTCCTGCGACAGTGAGGTAACGTGAATTTTGGTGTTAGTCTAAACGCACCCTAACCTCAGGCACTTACCGATCCTAACACAACTGTAAAATCATAAAAGCACAACTAAGCCACACTAAAAGGAAAAGGAAAACTCACTCATGCCAAACTAGATCGCACATGTAGTCCATAAGTATGATGCTAACGGTGTAAACCGAGTGGGAGTGAGCATCGTAACCTCAAAACGACGCATGTCGGGACTGTTGTAACCTGAGGACCCCCTGTACTGATAAACGAATATTATATAAATTAAATTCAGACATTTCCTGTGCCAAGGCCTAGAAGGACTTTAACCACTTGACCCTTGTTAATGTCAAATGCCAAGGCTTTTCTGTGTCTACTTTTTAATATTTCTGCCATCTAATCTTTACTTTTGATGATTTCTCAGAGCTGCCGCTGCACTTTTTAAATAATTTTTTTTATCTACCATTACCAACAAGCAACCACATGGATAGTAATACATTTCATGCTTTAGTTAGATTTAATTGCAGCTCTGATGAAACCAGTCCACAGTAAACCCGTTAATGATTTGCATTCTACATGGAAGCACAGGGTAGCACATAAAAAGAGGCCTGTCTGGTTCAGGAACTTGTAGCTTCCTTATTGTTGATGTCCAAAAACAGAGAACCCAAGTATCTAATGTTTTCGCTTTTTACTTTACAGCGTCATTTGACTTAATGAAGCAGTATAAATGCTTCAAAATTACCTTTGTATTGTACAACTTAAAAATTCTTTACATTGACTTACTTTAAACTTCACACTTAACAAGTAAATCACCTTCTCCATTTTGTTTCATTTTTTATTTGCACAACAATTAATTCAATGAACGAAAAAAAAAACAATTTATGCAGCTATTACTTTATTTCTGAGTGTTATATTTAAAAGTTCTAAAAGTCTTAAATGACCAAACTGACAGGTTATTTAGCTTCATCTTTATCTTTAGATTATCTTTGGTTAAGACTTATTTTGTACTGTGGTGGAAAGATTTTCTTTTGCCTACATAGAATCGCAGGCAGACAGTCAAGCAAACCTAACATGTTTCTCTTGACTGTGTTAATATTAGCTACTTTGTAAACATTCAAATTCGTGCAACCCTACAAACCCTACATTCAGAAATTAAAAGCAGTGATCCAGTGAATGTATTTCTTGCTCTGTTTCATATTTACAATACACTAAATTAATATTGTGCTGCAATATTGTGATGCAATATTTTCATGAAGTCACATGAAAATAGGTGGAAAATAACTGCAATCACTGTAATTTAAATATTAATAATTGCCATCATGTAATTTTTTGACATTATATTTGATCATTTTTGCCTCTCATTGATTTACATGTTTTATTGATTTTGTTAATAAAAGTGCAGAATCAATAAAAGTGCAGAAAGCACTTTTTCTTTTTACAAATTTCAATGCATATTTACTTAGTATTTGCTGAATTTAACATATTTGGGAGAAAATAAAATGTTAACTTTTTTTTATTGCCATTTTACTGTGAATAACAGGGACATGTATGTCTCTCGGGCCATATCTTTATTATCCAATACCTGCTGTGAATTAATTCATAATGGTTATGAAACAAATGTGTACGGTATGTAGGCATTAAATTCTGAATCTGCCGATTGATCTTTACAGTTTAAAGCCGCAGGGAGAACTGACCCGATTAGACAGTGTTTCTGTCTAACCAGCCATGACGTGTTCCATGTGTGAATTTCCTGGAATTACATCCAGCCGTATACGTAGTTCCCCTTTTACGCATATTTTCCTGCTGCTCCAAGCTACTGTGTTTAGTTTTGAATGGTGTAGCAGGCTCAACATGACTCCAAGTTATACATGGAATACAAGCATGGCTGGTTGGACAAACATACAGATGGTCAGAAACACTGTGAAATTTGGTCTGGCTTCCCATGTAGTTCCCGTTTAACTAATTTCTCGTTTCTCCCAGCCACCGTGATTGTTTGTATATGTGAGTGTATATATATATGTGTGTGTGTGTGTGTACACACACACACACACACACACACACACACACACACACACACACACACACGCACACACCCCCCCACACCCC
>JBBJLS010070772.1:0-11626 GCA_037577275.1 Bryconaethiops microstoma | reverse complement strand
TTTAGAAAAAAGAAATCTTGATACTTTTGACTGCTTTCTTGTTTGTTTGCATTTATTCTAATATTCAGCTGTGTTTTGCTAGCAGAAAGAAGCGCACTACTGATATAAATGACTTCAAACAATTTGCACAGGTGCCTAAGACTTTTGCACAGTACTGTACATTAAAGTGATTCCCCTATAAATTAAGTAGGCCTTTAGATGCATACAGTTCATATAGCTATGTATTGTTTTCAAGTGGATCCTTAGATAATAAGTGACAAAGACACGTATTACTACTGCCATATTTACGATCCACATGGACTAGTGGTTTTCAGAACAGTGGTAAAGCTATTAAAACATGTATGGCAATGGTGGCATTAGGCATGTTGGGTGCCCCCCACTCCTTCACACCCCCTTGTAACCTGTCACTGTAAGTGTGTGCATTGTTTTGGGATGCTGTTAAATATATAAATCACCTATTGCATGTATTAGCTATTTAAATTTTGTGATTTTGTCTGCTCCAATTTTTGTCGTAGGTCTTCCACCTCCTTCGAAAGCCCCTCTTTCTTAATTAGCAGTGTATCAAGGCATTCGGCTTCAGGACCTGAACAGTCGCCTCAAAATAAACTCCATAGTTTGTTCCTCCCTATCAAAGTCAGGGGGCAGAGTTATCTTTTGCTGCTCCCACCTGTTTGGTATGGATGTTGCATTACAGCTGCAGTGCAGAAGTTTCACATTGCTCTACCTTTCCTCCACAAAGCAAATCAGTGTGTCAAGGTCATGTTCTCACTCAAGACCTGACTGTTTCAATCTGTTTGAAATTCAGCACTCAAATTTCTCAAGGTAAACTTCCCAGCATAAATGGCAATACATTAATAAATGCTAGTCAATAAATCAACATGAGTAAATAATGACTACAGTGAAGTCTGGTGTCCACCCACTGCTGGAATGTTTGCAACACTGGCCTTACAGAAAGCTGGCCAACCCTTGAACCATGTTGTAAAGCCTTATTTATATAGCCATGGAGACATCCCATGTCTGTACATTAGCATTTGCATTCGTCACAACAGCGCTGTGGTTAAACTGGACGACCAGCAACAGCAGCATATGTTGGTAGATACAAGAGCAGCATTACTTACATTTTATTAGACCAGGAGGCTGGTAAAAATGGGCAGACAGAAGGCTAGAGCTGTTTTCTTAAAGGAGAAATTTCAGCCAGAGTGGACAGTCTCAAGAATTTCTAATTGATTAAATGAGAAAGGCCAAGCTGTAAAGAAATAGACAGATGCTATGCAACTTGTTAAGTGTTGTATTTTCAAAATAGAGGATCTGAGTGACTTTGACAAGGGCCAAACTGTAAGGAAAGAAAAGTGACTGGGTCAGAGAATCTCCAAAACAACAGGTCTTGTGGGATGTTCCCACCATGCAGTGGTCAGTGCCTACCAAAAGTGCTCCAAGGAAGGACAGTCGAAGAACCAACGACAGGGTAATGGACAGTTTAGGCTTATTGATGTGAATGGACAGTGATGACTAGTCACCCAAACCTTTTTCGGGTTCCTCTGAAACACCTTCTTGCTCACTGCATCATATGAATGGTGGCTAATTGCATTCTAAAGGAACTAATTTTGTGCAGATCATTAGAGATATTAAAATAAAATCTTTAAATGTTACCTTAACATTAGACACTGAAATTATTAAATAAACACACATACATTTAAATATGATATTAATATTATTATAACCGATGAAAACATTGTCCTCTAAGCTTTTGATATGTAGTGCATGTGTAATCCCACATAGCTCTAACTGAGTCTCACACATTATTATGTTTAATTACTCTTCACAGAATGCTGTTGATTAGCATGCTGCTTCTTGGCAAGTGATTCCCTGATAGTTCCAACATTTGTGTGGAGAACCCTGAGAGGTTAATGACGTCTGTTGCTTCTGGTGCCACAGGTACCTCAATTCAGAGAGAGAGACACTAAGACCTCCCTGAGACTCCCCCAGTCTCTGAAATGGGCTATGGTGGATTTTTTTTTCTTCTCTTTGTTCGCGTCCCAACTGAAGAATCCTGTCTTCGGGAAGGTCCCTGTGGAACCAAAGAGCTCCAGGGTAAGAGCAGCCACTTGAAGCTTCCTCTGGTTACTCAGATTTCTGCTATGCTAAAGCGCCTCCTGTCATTGTTGTGATTCCTTTTGTCTCGGCACCTGAAAAGTCCTTGTTCTCTGCATATCGGAGAGCTGAAATGTGCAACTGTCCTTTCCCCTTCAATGTTCAGTTTTATTTAATGGACCCATAGCTACAAGGCCAATGTAGTTGAAAAGGGAGGAAAGCTTATAACTACTAGCATCGGGCTAACTGCAGGCCTATACTCGCCTCTGACTGTGTGGAGTTCCTCAGTAATGTCCTATAGACTTGCTTATGTGCTTTCTTACACTGTGTGACAAATCTTTGTACATCTGGTTGGAACATTTCCAATAACATTTGGTCAACCGTGTTGTCAGAAACTGACCAGTGATGCATGACATGGTGAGTTGGGTGCTGGTAAATTGTGCATTAGGATTGTGATTGTACATCTGTACAGTGGACCTATAAAGTAGATGGAGCTTATAGAGTGGATAGTGAATGAAAATACAATGTACTGTTGATGTTTCTAATAAAGTGGGGTCCTTGTACAGTGAGAGAGTGACTGCAAAGCAGAAAACAAAGCAGTCCATGAAGGATTAGCAACATTTATTTTAAGAGTGCATCAGTGTAAGTCATATTCATTAATGTAAATCAGGCAAAATGCCTCTGAATGAATTTGCATAATACTTGTTGATGCATTTCTGTCATTTACTGCTGTAAAATTAAACCTCCATCTGTAAACCTGAACTGTTTTATTCAGTAAATGAATGAATATCCGTTTATTTGCCATTTAAATGTTTAAACACACTAAATTGTAGTTTCCATTGCATAGTTTTAAGGGACCAAAATTTAAACATTGCTGCACATCTCCAAAAGTATTCCCACAGTCTGGTTAAGCCAAGCACATTTCAGCATTCACTTTAATCTTACATATATTATGGAATAAAATAATAAGTTTAATTTATGTAGCACCTTTTCTTAAACACAAGGACATTTTACAAAGACAAATCACCAGCAAACAAAACCTACACACACATACAGCTGGCAAAGTGAAATACTTTTCTGTTCCTGGTATATACAGTCACCGACCCATGGCCTGGTCTAACTCTACTAACCACATTATCCTAGACTCAAATCCCAGTCTAACTCTGCTACCGTGGTGCAAAACCTGCAACTCAATCAAGCTCTGCTAAAACACTGCCCAGGTCCCAGACTCGGGGCCCAATCTAACTCAGACAGACTGCATCAGTACAGTGCAAAGTCCCTGGCTCGCAGTCATGTCAAACTCCCAGCATGACCCAATCAACCTCCATTACCACAGTGCAAAGTCTCTGAGATGGAAAAACTTCCAGACCAATAGGCAGTTTAAAAACAAAAGAAGTCACAAACAATACAAAACAAAGAAAATTCCCTGTGTAGAGTGGGGGCCAAATGTGCACAGCTTTCCCATACTACATACAATAAAAAACCCGAAATAATAAGTCAGTGCCGTCCTGGATACAGTCACATATATTTTATAATATAGTCTTACAGTTTGGCACCAGTTGAAAGAAGCACCTGCCCTTCATAGCATGTGAAAGTGACCATTCTGTCATACATGCATTACAGCTGCAGTGCAGAAGTTTCACATTGCTCTACCTTTCCTCCACAAAGCACAGTACACAGTGTGAACGGCACAAAATTCTTCCTCTGCATTTAACCCATTCACCAAGTGAAGCAGTGGGCAGCCAGGAACACAGCACCCAAGAAGCAGTGTGTGGGGATGGTACCGCAGAGGTACTTAGTGGTCTTGGGACTCAAACCCAACAACCTACTGATCGCAGGGTGAACGCCCTAACCACTAGGCCACCAGCTGCCCCACTACTTCATGATGTATAGATAAATAGAAATGGCCCAAAATGTCTTGGAATTAAATCTCTAGTAGCTCAATATGAACAAACAATAATCAGTGACTATTGGTTTCCATTTGTTGTTTGTGACATTATCATCTCTATCAACTGTTTCTTTCAACTGAAGAACATATTTTTCTTTCCTTCTCTTGTACAATTAACTTCAGCAACATAGACCTGATCTGCTTTTAATACAATAGGTTTGCAAGCAATAAAGCATGATGGTTTAGCGAAACATTTTGAAAAGCTCTGTGTTTTGACACTCACAGGCTTCAATGTGCCTTTTGAACATTCAGTAGGAAAACACATGACAATTTTTTTAACTCACAACTTCTGTCACCTCTGCTACTAGTCTGCCGTAAGATTGGCACGCTCTTGTTATTTTCTCACAGCACTTTGTAACTGTCAGAAATCCTGTTAACACAGAAGAGAAATTGAATGTTTAGGGGTTCTCAATGTTTTTGAACCAAAGGGTTTGGATTAAAGGAGGATTGTGGGTACAGTGTTTTTTCCGGTTTTATTTTTTATCTTGGGAGATTCATACCCTGTTCTGTGTTTCTTTTCACTTCATTTATTTGCCTTATTAGACACTATTTCTTTACACCCTCTTCTCCTTATTAGAACTTGCATCTCATCTGTACCATTCACATGCATATACTCTTCAGCAAATACACCTGTTGTCCCATGCTCGTCTCTCTGCATTGAGCACGATCATGACCTGACTTCACGTTGCAAAGTATAATTTACCGTGCTTCATCACTGACTGGGAATTTTCCAAGAACAAATCCATCAGTTAGGCATCGTGAACAGGATAGGTGAGAGGAAATAAAAAACACGGGAAAAGAATGATGAAAAAAACAAGAGACCGAGTACTTCACCAGCGATACCTTCGAGCACTGCACCCCAAGTGTGGCGCCCCCATTGGCGAAACAAGGGAATGCATCTCATGTTAAAACCAGAGCTGTGTCATCTGAAAGTGAAAGTAAAGTAGATGAAACTCAGATGATTCAAGACACATACAAACTATGGAAAAACCTCAATGTCTCAACCCCATGGTAGATATAAGAAAGAAGATGATGATTGTTACACTTATCAAACAATTCTGGTACATGTGCTGGCAGAACCAGAAAAGATTTATGAATGGTCTGACGAGGTCTCACATGCCCATAAAGGACTCCTGAAAACCTGGACTGTATTGTGTCATTTGAAGAACATCTATATGCTGCATCCCAACAATGGTGTTCAAATATTAGCAGCCATCTGAAAAATGAGTGACGGCCAGTTGTTGAGAAAAACCTGACACTGTGGCTGAATTTGCTGAACATTTTAAATAGGTGCGGTTGGAACATGCAGGCATGTTGAACTGAAGAAAGCTCTGACCTAGCAACCTGCAGCCCACTTATATCTGATATCCTGGATGGTATCAATCCAGAAATTAAAATACTGAAAGTCACACAGCCCAACTGCGAGGCCGATATGGGCATGGATATGCACAGACCGCCCAGTATGGCGGTCAATATAGAAAACACATTGCAGTCAAGGTCAGAATGGCACATATTGAGAAACAGAACTACAAACACAGCAGTCAAAGTAAATTGGAAAAGCAGGAGGATTCACACCAGCCTCTGCAAAAGTATACACTACATTTCTGACACATGAGAGAGCACTAAGGTGATGTGCTAGTAACTTGTCCTTTAGTAGTCTAAACTGCTGGGCAATAAGGTTTCAGACTTTAACCAGCCAGAAGATCTCCCATGTTCAGTAAATGAAGACAGACATGCACACACTATTCTTTGTGCACACAGTTTATAAAAGTACCGCTAGTGGGGCATTTTGATGGTTACAGGTTGTGGACATGGTTAGCTATGATGACCTTAATGACATACCCAGCACAAATACATTTCTTCTTGCTGCCCACAGCGCTGCCCAGGCCTGAAGTTTGGTGCACAGTGCTGAAGTTTGTCTACAATTTGCAGTGCCGCTAACAGTCTTTGACCATACCAATGCCTGGAGGTTAAAGTGCACCGAATGCCCCAATAATGAACTACATCATTATGCCAATCCAGCAGTTAAGCCAGACGATGCTTTGCAGTTAACAAGGACTTGTCAGGTGCCAGGACAAAAGGAACTTGAGGGTAATTTGTGTTGGCAAAACAATGATAATTATCTGAAATTAGGGAATAGTAAATGCCATTTATACATGTTGCTTCTGTGGAAAGCCTTTAAACTATACCCTAGATACACAGTGTTTCAACAGATACCACAGAACCCAACAGTACTATGGACATTTAGTGGCCAATACGCGCACATTTTGTTACCAGACAAATGATCAGGCTTGTGTTATGGTGCATATGTGCTGCCAGCCATGAGACCAACAGCTGGCCCTAGACATTCTATCTAAGGGATCTTGTTAATTCTTGCAAAGTTGACCGTGTTACCATATTACGGCATTATGGTAACATTAGGTCGAATTTAAAAAGTAGTTAAGGTTATGAAATGCAAAGGTAATGATACAGCCAAGGCCTTGTCTCAGATAAACCAAGAGCTCAGTTCTGTAAGATGCATAACTCTTGGCATTATATATCCATCCTTCTAGAGATGGGGGGAAGAGTGTTGTTCGTACATCCCAGAAACATCCCAAAACAGCTCTGTCCTAATTTCTGACATCAGAATACAGTTGGTACGCAGGTTGGCACCTCAGTCCTGGGATTTTTTTCACCTTACATCCTTGTTGCCATGGTTCATGTTGCATGTTCATGTTGCAATGTTTACTCAGGATGACACTGTTTCAAAATATTTTGTGTGATTTATGTAATCATTAGTCAACATTTTCTTGTAGAGTTAACTGCTTTATGCAAAATATTACCTCACATGATTTTTAGAATCGAGTGTAGATTAAGCTTTCGTGCTAGATTATGATTATGATTTTGATTGTTCCATATGTTCTGATGATTCTATATGGGTTTTTATAGAATCACAGAGGGGACTGAAAGATTCACACCCTATTTTTTATATTTCTTTTTACCTCTCTGCTTTGAGCACGAGCGTGACCTAACCTTGCAATATACATTTGGGCTGACTGATTTGTTGAGACAACAGGGAGATAAGAGGCCCAAGTTTGGCAGGCAAGGGTGGACAGGAGAGTTCAGGCCATATGAGAGACACTGTAACATCATTTTTTAACCTGTCTCAATAAACTTTATGGTTTTAAAACCTTCATTTAAAAATTATGATTTTAAATATAATTTACCATACCTCATCACTCTATTCAGTGGGATGTCCTGGCATTTGGCCATGCTGTTAGGGGCTATAGTAGAAGAAATATATGTGATTGATTGTCTTGTATCGTGCCTGATTCAATAAGCAGTCTGGACTGAAATCCCTCCTTATAGTTTCAGGGTGATGGGGCAGGGCAGAACCTGCAGGCTGAATAGGTGGATGCATGTAAATATGTTGGTTTTCATGACATCACAAAAACAAAGGATTATTCAGTTTTCTGTGACCTGCACTCTTTAAATTTGTGCAGTATTCCATTTTTGGCCAAAGGTTACTTGTTATGGAGGATGGGATAGGATTGGGGTCATATACGGGTCCCTTGTTTCTCTGTAAAAGACGAACATTCAGACTATCATTTTCCCAGACTGGCTCTGAATTACTTCTACGATGACACTCAGTGCAACAACAGAAAGAACGGCTCAAAGGCCCGACCATCTGTTCTTCACCTCCTCCCTGCACACTTCTCTCTGTCTCATAAATCCCAGGTGTCTCATGATGTTAATCTACCTGTGTTAACAGTGTAAGCTAATGCCAGGAAGCCTCCGCTCTCCTCTTTTTTCCCCTCTGATTTTGGCCTTGAAAGGCTGATGAACAGGGTCATTCTTTCATTGAAAGTTTTGTTAAAACAAACAAAAAAAACATTCAGATGCAAATGAGAATACTTGTTGCATGTAGCTGCATGTTTTTAAATAATGAAATCTAGCCTTTGGATGAAAATGTGAAAGACCCACTTATTGAAATCTCAATCTGATCATGTCATACATCATTTTGCGTGGTGTGGTTAGAAATTTTAGTGAAGGCTTGCCTAATGAAAAGCTAGAAAAAAAGATTAAATTAAAAATACAAACAAAAAAGTGAAAATTTAAATATAAAATACATTTATATAATGGAATATAAACTAACCAAAAGCTAGGGAGAAAACTTTTATAGGGCAATAGGGCAACAATAGGGCAACATTTAGACTCAGAAGCCCCTTGATCACATATCCTGGCAGCAGCCAGTGCTGTTTTAGTAAATTCAGAGCCTGGATCTTGTTGATCTTGTTTTCAGAAATATATATATTAAAAAAAAACATTAATGTGAAGAGCACACTCAAAACAAAAGTCTGGGAAAATAACAAAGGCATTGTGCAGCTGGGGGATGTGGAGAGAAAGTTGAGTGAGCACATTGTAAAACTCAAAGCAAAGACATTTCAAGCCAAGTTTTCCGCACAATTGCATCACGCTGTGTAACGCCCCCAGAAAGCAATTACTCAGCTTTAATGTCTGCTAACAGCTCACTTTGGTTGTCAAACAGCAGCCTCAAGCTTCGAACAAGTTCAGTGTAGTGGTTGCTGTATTTTCGAGGATTATATCAAAGCTGTTGGAAGGTTTTAACCATCTACAGGAATGACAGAACAAAAGACATTTCCAACTTTTTATAAGATGGGAAACCAACTGAGGGGCACCACCTTCCAACCTTTGAATGAACTCCTGACCTGTTTTTGAAAGTTCTAAACCTAAACAATGAACATCTTCTACACCGTGTTGTACATTTGTTGTCCTGTTTATATCCATGTTCATCATTTGCTAATGAGGGTGAATCCACCATGGTCTTCATATACCATGTAGAGTTACACCATTTTCTACATTTACTCTCCTGTGTGAGTGCCATTATGTTCTACTTCTCCCATGTTCTATGGGTGTACCATGTCCTATCTAAAAAAGCAAGGAAAAATAGCTTTTCTTTGATATGAGACCTTGAAACACTGTTGCTTGTTTGCTCTAAGAGTGAAACACATACATATTTAATGCTGTCCCTTGAAGTAGCAGTAGTGTATCTAGCTTCTTTCTCTCAGTAACTTGTAGCTTCAAAGTATCTTCCGCAACACTGCTTTCCTGGCTCTAAGATTTAATTCCCCCTCACCTTGTCCTCCAGCTGTGAGATCAGTAGAAACCCCTGGGCCTTATGTTACCATAGACACCAACTGCATCAGCACTAATACAATGGTTCCACCTCAGTGGAAAGGGAACTCTGAAACATTTTAAATGATTTTTTTTCCTGAGTGCTCGTTTGAAACTCTGTAGCACAAGAAGTTTCTTTTCAGACGTGATTGACTGCTGATCTGTGACAAAATGTTTCGCCTTCACAGCTGCTTGGGTTTATGTGCTGTTGCTTGAAGTCTAAGGCATATGTTGGTGTTTTCACACTGCCTATATAGCTCACTCAAATTAGTCGGGTCACACATAACTTTAAATACGTGCTGCAGGCATTCCCTCAGTGTTTAGGGCTGTTTGAAGGAGACTTCCACCAGTTTTTAAAATTTGCCAAATTCTGTGGCTGAGATGTAAGTGAAGTGTGGTTTGATGTGAAAGGGTTTGTGGTGTAAAGTGTAAAGTAGTGTGAGCAGTGTGTGAGGATAGTACCTTGGTCAAGGGTACCTCAGTGGTCCCTCCAGCAGTACTGGGATTTTAATCCATGACCTTCTGATCACAGGGGCAACTCCCTAACCTCTAGGCCACCAGCTGCTTAAGTGGTAAACTAGAGACTGTTGAACCAAGGGTCATAAGATCTACAAAGAAATAGAAATGCTGTCACATGTTGGTAGTAGACAGATAGAATAGTCCACCACCACCAGCTACTATGTTCCTGCATAAGTCTGTGGAACATTCCACCAATTTTTGCTGTATTGCCCTCTTATGAAGCATAGAAGAATGCACCCCCCTCTTGAGCCATTACCACTCTCCAAGAAACCTAGCTACAGCTTTTAGGTGCTTCCTCTGAGTTTAAATCCATAGGGATGAGTTTACTGAGTGCAGGATGACCTCAGCTTTTTTGGAGATAAATGGTCATAGATGTAGTAACTAAATGGGCTGGTTCTAATGTTTGTTAGCAATGTTGGCTGCTATTCTAAACTAAAGAAAGCTAATATGAACACCAAGTGTATCTTTGGTTGATCAACTGCATCTGAAGGTGGTGTTAATTTGATTATGAAATTGCTTTTTGCTTCTAAGAAACACTGGTCGATTTCAGTGAAAATGAAGAAAGTGACTAATTGTGTGTGTGTGTGTGTGTACAGTATCTCACAAATGTGAGTACACACCTCTTTTCAAGGGACAACACTGAAGATATGACAGTCAGTGTACAGCTTTTATAACAGTGTAAGTTTGCTGTCACCTCAAAATAACTAAACTCACAACCGTTAATGTCTGAACCGCTGGCAACAAAAGTGAGTACACCCCTAAGTGAAAATGTCCAAATTGTGCCCAATTAGCCATTTTCCCTCCCTGTGACTCATTAGTGTTACAAGGTCTGAGGTGTGAATGGGGAGCAGGTGTGTTAAACTTGGTGTTATTGCCCTCACACTCTTTCATACTGGTCACTGAAAGTTCAACATGGCACCTCATGACAAAGAACTCTCTGAGGATCTCAGAAAAAGAATTGTTGCTCTACATAAAGATGGCCTAGGCTATAAGAACATTGCCAACACCCTAAGGTTGTCTTTTGAAAATAGATGCATGAGTGCTGCCAGCATTGTTGCAGAGGTTGAAGGGGTCAGGGGTCAGCCCATCAGTGCTCAGACCATACGCCGCACACTGCATCAAATTAGTCTGCATGGCTGTTGTCCCAGAAGGAAGCTTCATCTAAAGATGATGCACAAGACAGCCTGCAAACAGTTTCCTGAAGACAAGCAGACTAAGGACTTGGATTACTGGAACCATGTCCTGTGGTCTGATGAGACCAAGATGCACGTATTTGGTTGAGATGGTGTCAAGCGTGTGTGGCTGAAACCAGATGAAGAGTACAAAGACAAGTGTGTTTTGCCTACAGTCAAGCATGGTGTTGGGAGTGTCTTGGTTTGGGGCTGCATGAGTGCTGCTGGCACTGGGGAACTACAGTTCATTGAGGGAACCATGAATGCCAACATGTACCTTGACATACTGAAGCAGAGCATGAGCCCCTCCCTTCGGAAACTGGGCCACAGGGCAGTATTTCAACATGATAACGACCACAAACACACCTCCAAGACGACCACCTTGCCTTGCTAAGGAAACTGAGGGTAAAGGTGCTGGACTGGCCAAGCAGGTCTCCTGACCGAAACCCTGTTGAGCATCTGTAGGGCCTCAAATGGAAGTTGGAGGACCGCAAGGTCTCTAACATCCACCAGCTCTGTGATGTCATCATGGAGGAGTGGAAGAGGATTCCATTGGCAACGTGTGAAGCTCTAGTGAACACCATGCCCAAGAGAGTTAAGGCAGTGCTGGAAAATAATGGTGACATAATAATGGTGACACTTTGGGAAAAATTTACAGCTAGTGGTTTGGACATTAATGTCTGTGTATTTAGTTATTTTGAGGGGACAGCACATTATATAT
>JBBJLS010070771.1:0-11626 GCA_037577275.1 Bryconaethiops microstoma | reverse complement strand
TATATATATAATATTTCAGTCTCAATGGTAATAACTAATGAAAATAGCACTGGTCACTAAACTGAACTAATAGACAATGACAGAAAGACAGAGCTAGCCTGCAAAGCCTGTCCTCAGAGAAAACTGAAAGGTCTACTTAGCACAAAGACACACCAGGATACTCTTTCTGTCACTCTCTTGCTTGCTCGTTCTAAAAAAAATCAATTTCCAGGATATTATATGTAATTTATTGGTGTCAGAGAGCCATTCTAATATGGTTGGCTTAAATGCTAAAGCTACTATGTTAGTTTGGAGTGAACACAACACAAAAAATCCAGCTATGCACACTGCTGTGTTAAACATTCAATATAATACCAAATGTGGTTATGCACACAAAATTGTATGACCAGACCTACAGTTAGTGTTAATTAAGTAAATAAAACATGTTTTTTTGCTTTGTTTAATCTTTGTGTCAGTTCTGGTTCTTACAGTTCTTTAGCAAGTCTGAATCAAGTGATAAGTTAGAAGCTGTGTCCAAATAGTTGAATGAAGCTTCTATTCCTGTCTGTTAGACCTGATTTTACCTGATCTTTAGCCCGTGGCCTCAGTAAACATATTTGTAGAGCTGACCTGCCTGTGAACCCACTTGAATAGCAGAACTATCAAAATCAAGGAAAGTGGACAGGAAAACAAGTTTTATTCAGCTGTTCAGGTACGGCCATAGTCTCAAAGTCTCTCTAGCAAGGTTTGCAAAGAGTGTACAGAAAAGTTCAGTCCAGATAAACTTCTGATTTTCCAAATTCAACCAATTCCATGGAAAGAATTGGCTCAAAAAAATCTCCTAATTCCATAAAAGTATTAAGTTTTGGAAATTATATCATTTTCGGTTCCAGCACTCAGAGGGACAGAGTAGCAGGGCAATCGGACTCAGTGGACTGAGCTTCAGTAGTTTCCATGGAGCTCTGCTACACAGAGATAAAGGGGTTATCCAAATTCTACATGGTGTGTTCAAGTGAACTCATCTCTCTCTCTCTCTCTCTCTCTCTCAACCACATACAGACACACACACATATATATATGTGGGGTATAGAGCAGAACATCTGTATCAAATAGGTTCTCTGGTTTAATAGCTATGAGTGTAAGATGATCCTACATTTATGGTCTAACATAGTCAGAAAAGTCCAGCAGATGCTTCCGTTTGAAAACACGCAAAGATACTCGGCATTACAGAGATCATCCCACTCTAGGTTTTCTTTTCATAATGTTTAACACACTATCCAAGTGGTGCAAACTCTCAGTGTGACATTAAAGCCTTACAGACTGACAAATACTGAAAAAAGTGGTGTTCTAACTTAAGGCTTGTCAGGCTGCCATAAAATTGTGAGTTTGTTAAAATTCAAATAAATCAACAGAGTATTACTCACAAACCAAAAAAAAATAATTTGTTCTGTTAACTTACTATTCAAAGTTCAATTAGTGCACACTAATAGTTTCAAAGTCGTTGATGTGATTTGTGCAAAAGTATATAACTGTTCCATAAAAGCAATATACTGGAAGCATTTTTAAACTACTTTATCTCAGACGTCGCATCACATAAGCGTAGGTAATACATATAGGTGAGCTGTTGTAGGTTATCAGAGCAGTGTGCTAGCCATTTCTGTTTAGTCATCACCCATTTAAATAAAAATCCGACCTTTCCTGAGGTGTCTTTCACTTAGTGACAAAATCATTAGGCAAGATTTCCTCGACAAAAACTTTAATATTTCATGAGTTATGAGGGAACATGAATGGTATGACCTAGATTTGCTTTGAGAGGTGTGAGAGAGAACAACAATACCCAGTGGAGAGGTTTTTCAGACTCTGGGCTCTTTTCTCTAAAGAAGTCAGCTCTTCCTTTAGTAATCTCTCTCTAAGAGATAAGTGCTTTAAAGAAAAAACATGCTTTTTCAGAAGCCCAGATTGTAAATATTTTTTCAGTGGCACAGTGTATTAGCCCATATTTAAAGCATTATACATTTGAATTTGAAAATATGCGCGCACACACACACACACACACACACACACACACACACACACACATAAAACTGTACTCAATGTATGCGAACAAAGACAGAGAGAACAATAAGCTTTTAATTTGATCAGTTGTAGTCCATCACTTCTTTTCAACTGACAAAATGTGGTCCAATTTATACATTTATGGTCAGCAAAGGGTGCATTCACCCTCTAGTGACTCCAGTTTGATGGAGTGTGGCTCACATGTTTGACAGATGTTTTGTAAAATAGTACGCACAATAGTATTTCTGAAATCAGCACTAACGAACAGGGGCAGCTGGTAGCCTAGTGGTTAGGGTGTTCGCCCTGTGATCAGGAAGTTGTGGGTTTGATTCCCAAGGCTCTTAAGCACCTCTGAGGTACCCTGAGCAAGATACCATCCAGACACACTGCTCTCCAGGTGCTGTGTTCCTGGCTGCCTGCTGCTTTACTTGGTGAATGGGTTAAATACAGAGGAAGAATTTTGTGCTGTGGTGTGTTCACATATGACAGAATAGTCACTTTCAACAAAGAAAGATGGTTAAGTACATATTGTGCTTTACAAGTAGTTGAGACAAAGCAGTCTCCATTACACAGAGGGACATCAATCATTGTCTGCAGGGACATAACACGGGTCAAGTTGGGGTTAGGTGTAGTGCTTATCTATGCAATGACACTTGGATGTTAAACAATTGTTACACTTCTTAAACAATTTTCAGAACTCAAAAAATTAATATTACCTCCTTCAGAAATGGAAGATTATAGATTAAAGATTGTAATATTTATGATCTGATTATATCACTGAGACTAATCAATTAATGAGACTGCATTATTTAACCAAGTTTCATTATCTCCGTTTTATAGAATTTCACCTTCATAGTGTTTCTGGGCAAAATTGGTACATTTGACCAAGACGTAGCTCAATTCCCAGAAACACACAACCTAGTGTCCAAGAGAAAATAAGTAGCCTTGATGATATGCGTTGGATTAATCACTGAGAACCTCCCTCCTGTTCATCTCGGCAGTGGAGTCACAGAGTCGCCATCTTTCCTGCCAACACATGATGGGAGCTCCTCTCCTAATCATGGACAGCTGCAGCTTGTTTGAGTAAAGCACACTGCTGCTTTTGTGTGTGTTCCCCAGTCTGTGTGCTGAGGCCTCTACTGGACAGTCATGGCTGTTTGGTAGCTGAAGTGTGTCCTTTTGTAGTCCTGTGTGGTAAAATAAGCTTTACAGTACATTGCTATAAATATCTAATGGGAGCTTGTAGTCATCAGTTAAATATGTACATTTATATTGCATTAGTATTTCATTTGTTTAATTTTGTAGCAGTGTGGAAGATCAGACTGTTAGAATAGATTGGGTGTAGTTTGTAATCAACTTTTTATGGATACAGATCTGACTGACAGGCTTAGAAGAATGGTCACTGATATTGTTAAGTTAACTAACATGTTAATGTTGTAGCATATGCTATAATCTATTGTATAATGGCTTAAGACATTTGCATATAACTCTTTCCTTGTCACTGCCCTTTCTCTACACCATATGATAAAAACAGAAAGTGCAAAATAAAGTTGCCTCAAGCAACATTACATCAGTAAAGACCTGGAATGATGAAAGACAAAAAGAATCTTTAGATCCCAATAGAAAAGGATAAAAAAAACCTTCCCTCAATTATCATATGATAATGCTGAACGTTAGTGATCCTCACTGATGACTAAATTATATAATGAAATCATATAAATCACGACATTTTTCTAAACAGATCAAATATATAACACAATCACATGGTGTGAGATTAGGTAATGCACACTTCTCAGTGCCAGAAAGCTCAGTGGGTTATCAGCATAACACAGGTTTAGTGAAATGCTTTATTTCAAAGCAGTTGCTACAGCAGCCAGTACAGCAAGAAGAAACAAAAGTCCTGTGCAACACCTGCAAAATGTATAAAATTGAGCTCACCTGGCAGGGCAGCTTGACAGTTATGCATGCAAGAAAGCACAATGAACACACTCTGCTTCTACGGCAGAAGCTCATCTTCTGTGGAATAGCTAACTAACCTTTCATTTTCAGAGCATATCCACTCGATCACACAAACACAGCATTTTAGTTTAGCAAAAAAACGTGATCTTTTGGAAAATGCACTTTACTGTAGATAGATAGGTAAACATAAGCTTAAAACCCATGCTGAGTCACGCAGTGCTGTTTTTCTGTGTTGAGCTTCAGGACTCTGAATGTATGATGTCTGTAATGGATGATGACCCAGTTGTATAACAGGTGCAACAAGAATTTAACTTATTGTTAGAGATTCAACTAAACATAATTGGGGTTTAAGCACCAAATGTGTTGCAATATAAATACGATTGTTAGGATTTCTACAGTTATTATTCTAAATGTCTGCTAAAACAGAATTGGGAATGACCATAAGACATAGAAACACCAACTTAGGAGGAAAAATGCAGGATGCCCACCACTTCTCAGACACATAAAGGGACCACATAGGTCTGATGATGGGGTCCAGCAATGCCATTTGCATTTATGACCATTACCCCTGAACTGTAAGAGAGACAAAATTCAGTCTTAGAGAATTCTGTCTTCTTTGTTAATTTTGCTCCTTCATGGAAACCAAACTAAACTGCAGACAATGAAGCTCCTCCCACAAACATGGCTCAGTTTTGTATTATCCAAAAGCAAACATTGCCAACCAGTCCTAGATAAGTCAGTATTGAAATAAACAATACATAAATACAATATGCCCTGGAAAATTGCTAAATGTATTCCTACTTTTTTTTCTTAACGTAATTCAAGATTTATTTATTTCTAAATTTCCACATTTCTTCATTTATTTATTTATTTATTTATTTATCTATTTTAGATTATCCAAATTTTTACATATATTTATTTTTGCATTTCCACATTTCTGCATGTATTTATTTGTTTCTGTATGCTGATAAGGTAGGCGGTCCCAGCCTTAGTCGAAACCGTGATTGGTTAAATGAAGTGAGATTGTTTTGACTCAACTAGTAATGCCTTGGCTTGTAATGACTGCTGTCTGGTAACTATGGCGTATTTTTTATGAGCTGTCGCTAATTAGTTAAGATCATCATCAGGTGAAATTCAGAACCTCGCAGCGAATGACTATGTTTTATATCGTGTCGAAACATTAATGGACGATTTAGTTCAGCTTGATGCTGAGATGGATGTTGACCTTGACCAAACTGTGTTTGACGGTCTTCAAGAAGTCGCCCGCCAGCTTCATATCCTCACGCAGAACGTTGGGCGTCCATGGTGCTTTATACCTCCGAATATAATTAAGGCACATCTACTTCTGGGCGCACAGCTGGAAACATTGCTCAGCTTTTTGGAGTGTGCGAGAGAACAGTTCGTCAGAGGATGGCAGAGTATGGGATAAGGTGTTTCTGAAGTTTCACTTAAAAAAAAAAAAAAAAAATAGCATCTGTTTACTATTTGTGATCTATATGCCGTACAAATATGATAACTCCAAAAATGACAACCTTATGACAACCCTGACACTTAGGAATATCCATAGGACACAGCAGCAGGACTGTTTGTTAGCGACAACACGTTGAGTTATGGAGAACTTTTATGACAGAACAACTGACCTCTAAAGATTGAGTGATTGTACTGTGGTCAGATTTGTCTCATGTTAACTGTTTTTGATGACCAGAGTACACAATCTGTTAACTCCAATGGACGACAACGTTTTGGATGAAATGGTTGGTGATCCAAATTCTGCAGCAGCATCCAAACTGTGGATACCTGAATGCACAGGGTATCCATGTACACAGTAAGTGAATTGTCCATTCCTTTGATTTGGGGTTTATTTGAACTGATTTGGTTTAATTGCTCTTCTACTAACAATGCGGGAAAAATGTGGCTGTATTTCCTGGGCGACTTGTGAATTTACTATAAGTTTGGGAAACTTGATCACACCTAATTCTGTGCTCAATTTTACATGTAATAGGAGAGCGTGTACAAGAATCCATGCAGCGTGTGGATCCTCATGGAGTTTTGATGCACACCCTTCAGCTGAACCCACGAATGATTTTTATATGCAAATTGATTTTAAATGCCATACTTATAGTAAGATCACCAAAAAAAGCCTAAATTGGAACAGCTCCAGGCTGACTAGGAACAAATAAGTTTAAACTTAACTTACAATTCTCAACAAATGTGCGAAGAAATCCTGTGATCCTACATGCATCTTCCAAAGAGACCTCTCTGTATTCATCTTCATCGTGTGTTGGCCATTTATCTTGTCCAAGACCATCTGACAACAATGGTTAGCACCCAAGGTAGCACCCAAGCACCCAAATAAGGTAACACCCACTTTTGTAAACCACCAAAAGGTTATAGAACAAACCACTGCATATATACACAGTGCTAAAACACACAACCCTACTCCCAATTCAATTGTTGCAATGAACTGAAACCAATGCCTATGGACAAGAGGAGTGTTTTTAATTTAGAGAATTTACCTGTGATGTGCACCTTATCTGAGATGCTCGTGGAAACAGAAGTGGATTAATGTCTTTTCTCTCTGTTAGCAAAGGCCAGATCTGTGTTTCTTTTAAACCCCATCGTAAGTGTTTGACTTATCTGGAAGTTCTTCTAAGGACCTGCAAAATATTTACATCAAAACAAAAAGCCAACGTGCCTCATCTTTTGCACGTAGTTTATAGAACTAATAATTGTTACAATGAACGTATCATCATCCACCTATGGTGAAAATCCAATCCTTCGTCATAACTATAACCTATCAAGTACAAAATACTAACAGCATGGAAGAGTAGTTTATCAAACAGCCATCTCCTGTTCTCAGATGTGACTAGAGGCGTGTCCCAGGACAATGCCAGCTCATTAACATTATGCTTCTCTTCAGACGATAGATCTGCTGTCCTATCCAGCTGATATTAAAAAACAGATTAACACATAATATCCAAATACTTCCTGAGACAATGGATGTTAACTATTCAGTTAAAATGTACTGGAAAAATCTAAATGTTTCCTTTTTGAAAATCAAATAAGTTGTGTTTATTGAATTAGAAAAACACTGGTAACTGGTCTAAAACAATAAAAAAAATATTACATTTCCCAACATGGAATTCCTCACGTAAAAGCTAAGCCCATTCATACTTTGTTAAAACCATTCCTATTCAAGAATGTCAATCTAATCTTTCACATTATGTGTTTAGGATGATTTGTGCTGCGTTCAATAATTGATTTATAATTTTTTATACTGAAAAAATTAAACATACCAATTTGATTGACTCACGAATATCTAGGTCAGCACAATCCCTAATATCTATAGTGACTTCTTCTGGGGATCCATTAAACAGCACATGCAGGATCGCTGGGCTTAATCCACCTTAGCATGGTCCACCATGTAAGAATGAGTGACCAATCATTCAACCGGCAACAACAAAGAAGTCACTCTCCAAAAGGAACTGGGAAGTGGAAGGAATCAAGTGGTCTGTTTCACCATCAAAAAGATGAGTTCCCCCTGGCACTTAAAATAAAAACATTGAAACCACACAATTGGTAACATACCATGGAATTAAATGGTGCAAGTCGTGTTTCTTTTTGGAAGAAATTTACTCTTCAATGTGCATTTCAAAGGGGAAGCCCACTCAACATGGGCCATCTTATGAAAAGAAAGAACTGCCCTTTCACTGCCCTTTCACTGTCCTTCACCTCTCCAAGATCCACAGTAAGGTTTAGTGGTTTTAAAGTAGAGTACTTGTTTAAAAGGTTTTCTCTGAATCTCTTTGTCACCTCTGAGAGTTCCATCTCATTTTTCCAATCTAAAACATACATAAAATCCATATATATTTATATAGAAATTATGAAAATAAGCTTTGCAATGCTTCATTTACTATAAAAGACCACCTTTCTCAAGTGGGCTCAAATTATTGATCGGAAAATTACGCACATGCTACTGAGAGGTCATGGGGGTGGCATATTATCATGATATGGCACTGAGATGTCTGTGTTGCTAGCCCCTGCTGTCTGACTCTCCTGAGGTCTCATCAATGTGCTCTCATATCTCTCTTCATTTTGGGTTCTGGCACCTTCTGTGTCTGCATTCATTTGTCCCTCAACAGTGCTCTGTAATAGTCTAAGACTAAAAAGGTGTTGTTATCATTAGTGTATTACAACCACTGGAATTAGTTTAAAAGTAAAAAGAAAAGGTCACATTAAATCTAATGGATGATAACCTCTTGATGACAACAAGAAATAATAATGTAAATGGCGTTCAAAGTCTGCATTTTTAAGATGAAAAAAACAGTTTTCAAATTATGAACTTACAGGCTCTAGATTGAAGTTCCTCTGAAGTGGTTGTATAAAGATTGTAGCATGACCAATTTGGGTCTGAGGATCTTTCAGATGTTTGACATGGTAGCCCTCATTGGGACAGGGGATGAGGGTCAGTGTGCGACCGCGAGTTGATCCAGAAATTTTTAACAATTCAAATCCGCCCCGTTGTCTGAGAAACGCGGCTAAAAGGAATTCTTTGAAGTCATGTGGATTTGTCTGACTACCTAAAATCAGAAGAGAAACACGTAAAAATATGGCATCCCAGGGTCCTTTTAATGTCGCATTAAAACATTTTTCAAACGTTTTATAAGTGTCGAGAAGGGACAGCGTCACTGCCGAGTTTCGGCACGAAGGCAGCACGACTTTACAGAAATTACGAAAATCCGCACATGCACATTAAGACACATTAAGACTTTTATTATAGAGATTGCCTTTTAAAACAGGCAATCTCTATAATAAAAATGGCTTTCACGAAAACTGTGTGTGTGTGTGTGTGTGTGTGTGTGTTGTAATCGTGATGTGAAACCTTTAAATGTCAGACGTTTCTCCCCTAATTTTGCAGCAGCAAGTCTCTCTTTGCCATAACGAGTGAGGACTTAATCTTCGTTTTTATCATGGAAACAGCAGAAGGAATGAGTGTAAGAACTAAGAGTGGGCACAGCAAGATGTCGCCGACCCGTCGACGTTCTCCCTCCCTGCGTGTATCGTCTGAATAGTCGCGCAACCTCGGCTAGAATCAGGTGATGAGAACAGGCCAGAATCAACGTTGGGAAATTCAGGAAAACAGTTACATTACATGCAACCTACCTATATCGACTTTTGCAATTATTTTGTTAAATATCTTTACATTTTGCTTGGCAGTATCAAAATGTCCATACTCCAAACCTACCGTCCACTAGGTGTGTGGTTGTGATGGCGTGAGACGGCGGAGTTGAACTTGGTGGGTTCATGGGAACCTGAGCTGCACAAAAAATGTTCTGAACACCACACTGTCCTTTAGATCTTTGAGGTTTAAATTGCTGTATAAATAAAATACAATTTTACTGATGACAGTGGTTATTTGACATATGTGAACACAAGAAACTTACTATTTTCCAGCTGATCAGCTAAATCCCGCAGAATGTGTGCTACCGGTCTCCCGTAGGCAGCCATTTGCAGTTAGTTTCAGATTATTTTAACTAACCAGCATCACGCTGATTAGATCTATTGCTTCTGTCTGAGGCGCCCTGCGGCCCAATCATGGTTTCGACTAAGGCTGGGACCACCTACATTATCAGCATACAGAGACAAATAAATACATGTAGAAATGTGGAAAATCTAAAATAGATAAATCATGAAATGGGACAACACAAAAATAAATAAATGAAGAAATGTGAAAATTCAGAAATATGTTAATGAACAAAAGTAGGAATACATTTAGCAATTTTCCAGGGCATATTGTATTTATGTATTTGTTTATTTCTATATTTACATATTTATTCACACATTTACTTATTTATAATTATGTCATGTTTAGTCCTCCATACATTAATCCTTCTGAAGCTTGGTTGACTAAAACCTGTGAACACTTTGCATGATTCTCCTGAAACTTGATATGCTAATATGTAATATGTTACGTTGCCAAATTTGAGGCAGCATGTCAACTTTGGAAAAAATATATCAATAGGGGGCACTATAACATGAAATCTGTTTCTCAGTATCCGATTGTCTGACTGAGCTGACATTTTGTATTTTTTTTGCCAGTCTGTCAGTGGACATGGAATTGCTTATTAAGTAAAAAAAAAAAAAAGGTCACCATCAACCAATCAGCCTTCAGCAGACATTTGACAGGCTAAGCATTTACGTTAATTTAATGCATTGGGCCTCAAGGTGGCGCTACATCCTAATAGTTTGCCTTTTGGCTTTTAGCAGCTGAACCATCAAAGCCAGTGTTTTTGTTGCATGCTATTCCTTCCCGTAAAGCAAACAAGAAGTCTTCCGAATCATTAAGCTCCATCTACTAGATCTTAAGAAAATTAGAATTATTTGCAATAACTATTCTTGTTTTTTATGAGCTTGCCACAAGGTGGTGCTATTCATGTTAAACACAAACAAGTCCTGTCATGTTTATATATGTTTTTTTCATGCAGGACATGAACAACTTATACAACTATCAAAATTGCTGACTTTTATACAACTATCAGAAATGTTGACTTTTAAACAACTATCAAGAATATAGACTTCTTGTACATTATGTCGTCAACACAAATGAATCCGTGCTAAATAAATCTGTGTTATACAAAGTTTTAAATTCAAATACCAACTTAACTGTACTTGTAAGTGTGGATTTGTTGGGTGTGTTTTGCATGGACCCCTAAAATTGCTGTTGGCTATATTAATGTCTGTCTTTGGTTTTTATACAACAGCTAACTTGGAAAGAAATACAAAGATATTTAAAAGTCAACCTACTTTTAACAAGATAACCTTATAATAAAACTAAAATCTATTGTTTTTGTCAACTCAACTATTTACCATTTTAATCAGTAAGCCAAGATTATTCAATTTAAAAGACTAAAACTGCACTTAAATTAAAAATACAATGAAAATGAACATGGCCTGTTTGTATGGTCAAGATTCCTACCACTAAAACAGGTTTACAACAAGATATTTAAGGTTTTCAGGTCTGCACTCTGTTCTAGAAGTATCTATTTTTTATATTAATTTGCCAGATATTTGATATGAAGACATGCTCTGTGGATTTACTTTTAATAGTTAATTGATAATAAATAATTTATCATAGTTGCATAAAAAGTCTATTTCTAGAGGACTTACTGCCTAGAGTTAATGAACTTAGGGCTGCATGTCGGATGTCAGGTGTCTCCCTGTTGTCTTGTGCTCTACACTCATCCACATACACACACAGTACAATATACACACAGTCCTCACTCTCCTTCTTGCCATGAGTTTGTTGTTTCCCCCACAGTAATACCACAATGTCATCTCCAGAGCTTGAAGGCTACTAAGCATGAGTGGGTGGAGAGAGTTACTAGAGGACATGCAGGGCTTTCTGAAAAATAAACTGACTTGAGGTTAATAAAAACCCTTTTACCACAACAGATCTTGTGGTGAGGAAGTGGAAGACACATACACACATAGTGGAGTCGAGCTCTTCAACAGTCTGTTCAGTGCACATCCCCCTCCCTCCCCTTCACCCTTCCTCCCGCTCTCTCTCTCTGGCTCGCTCTCTCTCTCTCTCTCTCTCTCTCTCTCTCTCTCTCCCTCTCTCCCCCCCTTCTCT
>JBBJLS010070770.1:0-11627 GCA_037577275.1 Bryconaethiops microstoma | reverse complement strand
TCAGTGGAAGTCCAGCCAGAAGAGAGTTGCAGTAGTCCAGTTTGGAGATGACCAGAGACTGGACGAGAATCTGTGTATCTTTCGTGGTGAGAAAGGGTCGGATTCTTCTGATGTTGAATGGATTATTATGGATTATTGTTGAGTTGTAGACTGAATATTATAGAATGTTTTTGAATGTAGTTCATATGTATTAATTCTATTTTATGTCTTTAAAGGCCTGTTAAATTGAACGGTACGTTTCTAAAATCCACTAATATTTAATATTAACGCTGTTTATAAACTTGTTTTATTCTTTTTTTTAAACTATTCTTTTTTTAAACTCAAACAGAACGCTGAAACTATTTAAAAAAATTTCCAAAACCTTCTAAAACGACCGTAACTGTTATTATTATTATTATTATTATTATTGTTGTTGTTGTTGTTGTTGTTGTTGTTATCTGCTGCTATGTTATTTTATTTATTTTTCTTTTTATTGCATTAACACTAAGTCACTTTCATAAGTCACTTTGCACTTCTGATCTGCCTGGTACCGCGCACTAAATCTTAGACACAGCAGTGTCAGTGTTACACTGTTATTTTGATACAATAACGTTCTCGTAATTGTGTTACACTATTGTTTATTGTCTATTTTGTTATTTTTCGGTTGTCTATTATCCTTTATCCTTTATTGTTCTGCACTGAGCATGCCAATGACAGATGGTAGCCTAGTGGTAAGGGCGTTCAATTCCCAAGACTGCTAGTGGCACCTCTGAGGAAGGTACCGTCCCCACACACTGCTCCCCGGGCGCCGTGTTCACTTGGTGAATGCAGAGGAAGTATTTCGTGCCGTTCACACTGTGTGCTGTGGTGTGTTCACATATGACAGAATACTCACTTTCACAAAATAATTTCCCTCCAGATATGTAAAGTTTTTTCTTATATTCTTATCTAATCTTATCTTAATATTATACTGGGGCTCAGACCGTGCATTATTATTGTTGTTGTCGGTATCGTCATTATTAGTTGTAGTATTGTTGGCATTATTATTGTTATTATTATTATTAATATTAATACTATTATTTCGGAAATACGCTTCATAGTGTTAAATGTTAAATATTAAGTTATGAGTGATATTTTGGAAAGGCGATGACGTAACTGTGGCTTTCGTCCTGCGCATGCGCAGTGCGCGCTCAGAGGGAAGATGGCGGACGTGTCTCTGGATGAGCTGATCCGGCGCCGCGGAGTTAAAAGGTAAACATTCGGTTTTAAATAAAGTGGATCCGGACTAAAACCGAACCCGCTGGATTAAACTATCGCCCACCACTTCAATAACACCTAAGCACATTGCATCGCTCGGCGTTTTCACGCAGAACAGACGCCGTTTATTTCGTGTTTTTGCTGCAGCTTTCAGCGGCCCGCCTCCATCCTCTCCGTGGATTGGCCAGAGCGGAGACGCCAGGCAGTGTTTCCAGCTGTTGTTGGCTCGCTTCGCAGTAAGCCTGGCACTGATTGGTTCACACTAAGCTACCGGACGCGTGGCTAAGATAACGTAGTTTAGCCGATTAGCGACAGATTAGTTTTTTTGGTTTAAAATAAACAGATAATGTTTTATAAACCAGACGTTTTGAACATTGCGTTGTAACGTTTCTAAACACCCAGAAACTTGGAGAGAACCCGTGTCTCCGGTGCTGCTTTAAAGTTTCTTATAAGAAAAATATCAGAACTGGGGAGCGGATTGATTAGGTTTTCGACTCTGAGATAGTTATTTCGTTACTAATGCTGGGCTCGATTCTGCTCTGTGGGGTGTTGGGGCTGAGGGTTTCTTCAAATTCGCCCCCACTTGTTCTAATTTTCTCATGTCCACCTTAAATCCTTAACTGGTTCTGTTCAGCGTGCTGAGAGTCTGGAGAGGATCAGTTGCAGATTTAAGGAGCAGCGAATTAGATTTGCACATTCTTAAGAGCCTTTGATAAAGATTCTGGAGAGATCAGCAAGGGCTTAGACAGGCATTTTATTTGGCCTACGCTCAAATAATCCTATAAATAATAAAACACCTTCAGAAAAGCACAGCTGGAGACCTAGTGGTGAGGGAGTTGGCCCTGCATACAGAAAGCAGTGGGTTCGAATCCCATGACTGCTTGTGGCAACACTGAGGTACCCTTGAGCAAGGTACCGTCCCCACACAACGAAATGATTTCACATTGTTCATACTGTGTGGAGGGGGGTGCAGTACTTAGACCTCTGTTGTCGGCAGGTCAAGTAAATCAAGTTAAGAAGGTGCAACACAGGAGTCACTGCTTCACTTGGTGAATGGTTTAAACGCAGAGAAAGAATTTCACGTAGTTCACACTGTGTGCTGTGCTGAGGTGGGTTCACGCGTGACTATAAAGGGCTGCTTCACTTTACTTTAAAAGCACTACATTAACACACAAGTGCAGGCAGGACAAAAGAGAGTGCAAAAACACTCAAGAAACAGGACAGTAATTTACAGGGTAAGACAGATAGAGACAGCTGTGATGGGGGAAGGGTCGGGGAGGGTTTGTCGCACCTTGTGGTGCAGGGGGCCCAGGTCTTTACTGAGCTCCACATACAGACTGTGAAACAACTGCATGTCCTTGACCCTTTGAAGGATTCCATTCGGCTGTGACAGATTAATGTAGCCTATAGGTGCTGCAGGTTGTAAGGGTCCAGCCTGAGTATCCTGAATTTGATCAGTTCTGAACTTGTTCTGCTTATCGATTCAGTTTTTAAAAAAATAGATTCCGTTTCTTTTCCATAAAGGGACAAAAGAAAATCAAATGTTTAGATGACAAAAATGTCTTTATTCTGAACATTCAACATGTCTGAGCAGCAAAGAGAGTAAAATGGCAAATAAAATGTTAATTATTCATATGTTGATACATGAAGTGTTTATCTAAAGTGTTTTTTCAAACCATTCTCCGTGCAGCTCTAAAGGGCTGTGCTGTAAGGGTTCCTGTGAAGTGTGGGAGTGTGTGTGTGTTTGTAAAATACTGTTTTTTTTTTTCTTTTTCTCCAGCAGGCCAATATTCGTGAGAGGAGGTGGGACAGTGGCTAGGGGGACAGGGCTGCTGGGCAGAGGAGCGGGAATGGTGGGTCGGACGTTCGACGCCCGACAGAAGATTGGCACCAGTGACATCAGACAGAGATTAGGAGGGGGTGGAGGTAAATATCCAGATCAACGTCCAGATTGTCTGAATGTAAATGAGTGTGAACAACACAAAACCCCCATATTCAAAGCCTAAATTGTCTGTAATACCCAGGTTTCCAGTGTGAAAAGGGCTTAGTGATCACCAGGTGAAATAAGGTGACTCCTGGTATACTCTGCGGCAAGAGATGGATAGTACTGTGCAATGGTCTTGAGCCTTTCTTCGTTTCTTTATATTTTGCTTCCAAAGATCTAGATTTTCTTGTATGTGGTCTTGAGGCCTTTCAAAGAGTCATTTTCTGTCCAGTCCCTGAACCTGACCAGTTTCAGAGGAATGTGTTTCGTTTGTTTCGCCACACAGTGACTGACATCATTCAGGCAGAACAAAGCACATCTAACGTAAAGCACCAACAAGGTTATTCAAAGCACATAATAAAGAAACAAGGAGGGTCAAGACTGTTTACTTGAAGGTTTGTGAAATGTAGACCATGTGTCATGTATAAAAGAGTGTGCAGTGAGGCAGGTATGTTTAAGTGTGTTGAAAGTGTTCTGTTTCAAATGTGCTGCTGTGGAGGAGAACCTGCTGGACCCAAGGAGCTGCCTCTCTCTATTTTCCCACCATCCCCTCCTCCTCTCCCCAGGGTTCCAGGTGAAGGATGCAAGGGAGCGTTTGGGGCAGAAGGATGCGCGTTTCCGAATTCGGGGGAGAGGGAGTGCTATGAGCTCAGTGCAGGACGCCAGGCAGACCATAAACTCCCGTAAGCAGCAGCCACCGCCGGACCCCCTTGCTCCCAGCAGCCACACCCCCATACCTCACATCCACATCCAGAACAGCACCCTGCTCAGCGCCACTGCCAGGGCCTTCCCTGCCAATCAGGGACTCAACTCCAGAATGGGCGTGGCCATCCAGCCCGGGGGCAGCCTCACAAAAGTGGTTGACGCACGAGATAGGCTGAGCCTGAAGAGGAGCATCTCATCACCCAATCAGGGACCAGCAGCACCACTGAAGATCACCAAGACTATCCAGGTAGGACTTTTTCACAAATCTTTCTCAAGACATTTTTCCTGAAATACAGAGCAGAAATACAATCTCTCTGTATCTCTCTCTCTCTCGTCTGTCTCTCTCTCTCTCTCTCTGCAGCAGAGGCCTGTGGGAATGACCAGTGGAATCCGTATTAATGTTCCCGTCAGGCCGGCTCAGGTGATGGTCACACACTTCACTGGGTCATTTGTAAACACACGCTGGTATGGGTGTGTCCACAGCTGGACACCTCCACTGACACTAATGTATGCTTGTGTGTGTGTTTTTCTGTCTAGGCTCTCTCCACTGATGATGATGATGATACTGCTACTGATGTTCCTAATAAGCAGATGAAGATCAGCACGGTCAGTAACCTGGCACAGACACATCTGAGTGTACCAGCCTCCCCACTTGCCCCACATCACTCAGGACGAGGGGTTTCAGTCTGCTTACATTACAGCTTTAGTTTCACATTCACTTTTTCATGTCCATCTCTCTCTCCCCCTCTCTCCCTCCCACCCTCTGTCTCGTTCTCTCCTACCCATGTCTCTCTGTCCTTTCTGTTTCTCTCCCTCTCTCTCTCCCCTCCCTAAACACATCTCTCTCCCTCTCGTTCTCTCTCCCCTCCCTGCCCACGTCTCTGTCTCTCTCTCTCTTTCACTCACACTCTCTCGATCTCCCTCTCTCCCTCTTTTCTCTGTTTTCCTCTCCTTCTCTCTCCCTTTCTCTCACTTGTTCTCTCTCTCTGTCTCTCTCTCTCTGTAGGCGTGTGCAGGTGGCTCATTCTCCATGTCCACTCCCATCACTAAGGTGGTGAAGAATGACACTTACACAGCCCCGCCCCCTCCCGCCCCTGTTGCTGTGGCAACCACTCGGCCCAGCGCCCGCCCCCCAGCACAGACCCTGCAGCCCATCTCAAGGACGATGGTTACCGGGCAACAAGCTGCCGGAAACAGCAGTACTCAGCCTGCACCTCCACAGGTGAGATGTACTTACCCTGAGCGTTCCAGATCATTCTGATGGCTCTTTAATTTCCCGCTGTACAGCTCCACTGAACCTGTGTGTGTGTTTGTGCTTGTGTGCAGCCGGTGTTTAGTCCGTTGGAAGGAACCAAAATCACAGTGAATAATCTGCACCCGCGAGTCACAGAGGAAGACATTGTGGTGAGTGTTACACACACACACACACACACACACACACACACACACACACGTATGGCTATTGCTTGAAATCGACAGTCACCCAAGTCTTTTTTTTTTCTTTACTGTAAACACAAACCCAAACTTCAGTCAGATCAAGCTCTTCATTGATGTGGATCAGACTTGTGGGTGTTATTTAGGACACAGTATGACTTATTGTGAGCTGTAAAAATGGAAAGAACTGAGTGCTACAGGCAGCCATTTCAGACGACACCAGGGCTGCTGTTCCCAAAGCAGGACTTACCTGGAATCAGATTCCTCCGTATTTATGAGGTCACAGAAAGTGACTAGCTCAGCGCTTTTGAGTCGGTTCATTAAAACAGACCCTGTTGTGTAAAAAGGTGAAGTTCTGCTTACTGTTTTCTCCATGTGGAACATCAGAATGGGAGCATTTGTTGAGCTAAGGTCAGGAAAATATGAGGTTATTTATACAAATGCGTGTATAAGTAACATGGAAGAGTCACACACCCACACCCTGTGTGCTGATTTAAGCCAGTGGAGCATCGTTGTGTGGGCATGGTTTAGTGCTGAGGATCCTGTTGGGGTTTAAAGGGATAAAATCAAAGATCACAATGAAAATCATCATAAAACTCAGATGTTCTGCTCGTTACAGTCGCTCATCGCTGTGGTTTATAAAGAACATGGAGTTAAAGTGGGTTGGCCTGGCTGATTTGGTGTCAGTTTCGGGTTACCTGGCTGATTGTGACATTACTGTGGGGCGCAGATCCTAGATCAGCTCTCCTGTCACAAGTCTGACTACAGCGCCTCTGCCTGTGGATTTATAACACCCCTGTGTGTGTGTGTAGGAGCTGTTCTGTGTGTGTGGTGCCCTGAAGCGGGCAAGGCTGGTGAAAGTGGGTGTGGCCGAAGTGGTGTTTGTGCGGAAAGATGATGCGATCAGTGCCTACAGGAAGTACAACAACCGCTGTCTGGACGGTAGGAATCTCTATCTCTGTCTCTCTGTCTGTCTCTGTCTCTCTGTCTCTTGCTCTCTGTCTATCTCTCTGTAATCAATACGTTAAAAGGCAGTTAGAACACATGTATTAAAGTTTAAACAGTGATGTCCTGATAGTGAGTTTGTGTTTGGTTCAGCTGTGTTTAGTAAGTGATCGGCATGATGGGGGAGCTCGTCCTGCAGTGCTCTGTACGTGTGTCTGTATGTGTGTGTCTGCAGGTCAGCCGATGAAGTGTAACCTGCACATCCAGGGTAGTGTGATCACATCTGACCAGCCCATCCTGCTGTGAGTCTCTCTGCATGCTAATTACATCAACGAGATAATCACGATTCAGTTAACTTTATCAAGAATATGTACCGTACTGTGCGAACGGTGTCTTGAGTCACTCCTCATTTCAAAAGATCCAGACTTTCTTGTAGTCTTTAGGAACAGTTCTCCAGGTGTCCTGAAGGAATTTCAAAGAATCATTCAAGCAGAACAAAGCACATCTAACTTAAGGCCTGAACCAGTAAAGAAACAGGTGCAGATGAATCCAGATGGTCAGACCAGTGATCAGTATACCAGTGGTGTGGATTTGTGGTTGAAACAACTTTTCTAGGCACCTTGTGTCAACAAGGTCATTCAAGACAAAATATGAAGAAATGAGGGAGGACTCGAGACTTTCGCAAAGTACTGTACATTGTTAGAATAAACTACACAAAGAGATTAAATAATATGAATAATTTACAATGTGTGTGTAAATATCTTTGTCCCTGTGTGTTAGGAGGCTGAGTGATTCTCCTGTGGGGGGTACGGCTGGTGGCAGCAGTAAGAAGGATGGTCTTCCGGCATCTCTGTCCCGCAGTCGCTCCAGCTCCACCCAGGCCGAGGTCGACCCACAGACCATCCTGAAGGCTCTGTTCAAATCGTCCAATCAGAGCACAGCAACCACAGAGCCTGCTACCCCACACCCTACAGCCTTCCGCATCAAAATCTAACACACACGCACAGTTACACTCTGATTTGAAACACATCCTCACACTTGTCTGTGAGAGTGGGCGTGTGCACACACACACACACACACACACACACTTGGACAGTGCATCTCCACCAAAGAGCTGCAAGTGTGCGTTTTTCTTTTAACATTTTAATATCCAGCCACTAAGAAAATGACACACACACACGTGCGGTTATGTACGCTGACGGATGTACAGGCTGTGTATGAAGCCTCTTTTTAGACTCTGTTAGTTGTCTCAGTTTCTGCGTTGTGTGTGTTTTTGCTCATAGAGTGTGTACCAGCGGTTTGGGTGCGCCACTCTTCTGGAATGTTTTTGTTTTTTTTCTGCAGTAAATCTTTTGCTTTATACAGAATTGTGTGATGTCATTATTTGCTCCATTCCTGTGGTTCCACGTTCTGAGGCGTGTTTCAATGAAGCACGTTGCAGAACAGTTAGATCTTAGGCTTTAACACACCCCACCCAGCTCAACCCTGAGAGAAACACAGCAACTTTACAGAGAACTGGCATCATGAAATGAGAAAGGTGTGATCAGAGATGTTCAGAATGGGGTTGGTGTGAAGGTCAGCGAGTCAGAACTGTTCACAGTGGAGGTGAATGGAACCAGACTTCTGCCTCTAAAATCTCACAGAAAGTCACAGAAAGTAGAATGTCTCATGTCATGCATGAGACATTCTACCAGAGGTCTGAAGTTTTTGGTCCAAAAACTCAAAATTCATGGTGAGGGGGATACATGCAGGGTGTTGTGAGGCAAAATAGTCCCCAAAGAAAAGTGATTTGGTTCAGATTTACCACTATTTACCATCATCAACATTCATATCAACACTCAGACATGTGGAGCTTAACTGGGGGTGAATAAAACAGCACAGTCTGTGGAGCACTGCGACATTTTCTCTCTCTTTGTGTTGATGAACTGTAGAATCACTTTATTTAAATCTTAGCCATTGAATTAAGGTGGACATCGTAGTTCTTGTTGAACAGGATCCAAAAAAAGGAGGAACCAATATTTAGGTTAGATGAGTCGGAGAAACATGATCACAACTGCATGATACGAACATTAGCATTATAATTTTATTGCTACATGTTGCGGCTGTGATGCCTTTCAAGAGAAAGGGCCACAGCCATCAATTTCTAGAGTTAAAAAAGGCTTAAAGTCTCTGAATATTGTTTCAAATTGTCTACTCCCCCATTCATACAGTCCTTGAATGGAAAAAGCTACTAAAAACAGCCCGTTTTCATATAATAGTTCTTGTGATATCACAAAACCAACACATTTAAATACGTCCCTTTTTTCTGGTTACAGAAATGTGGCCCCGCCCATTCATGCACTGATTCACCAACACCTTTAACAGGTAGAGATTAAAATCATTAGACTTTTGTTGGGTTACATGAAGACCTTGATACATCAGACCACCTAGTAACTCACCTGGAGCTGGGATTGGTCACCCTGTTAGCAACACTGTAATTGATTAAAGGCTCGTTTGCATACTGCAGCCATCTGTGATGATGATGATTATGATGATGATGATTATTATTACTGGTGTTGTTGTTCTTGTTTTTATTTAGTTTTTTATTATTATTCATGTTATTATTATTATTATCATTATTATTATTATTATTTTTGTTAGTCTCCGATCAGCACAACTAAGTTTTATTACCGCGTTGTTTAAAACAGATCTTCTTTTAGTGCGAGTTTGACCCTCAGAGTGGTAACAGCATTGATTTAATCAGTGTTCAAGTGATAGCACATGACCAACAGTGAGTATTAATGCTGTTTTGTAATGTGAGTGGAAACTGAAAGGTGGTAAAAGCTGGTTATATAAAACCTGAACTAGGGTAGCGGTGCTACGAATTCATTTAATGGGACTAAACCTGGTCGAGCAGCAGCATAAATGCGATTGTTTTCAGAGCCCGTATTTAATGTTTAATGGCTGCAAATTTAGTGATATTCAGTTTGGTAACAGCGAGTTTGAATGGAGCCCTTTCCAGCGTTACTAGCCTTGTGTGCAATGTTTTGCTGATGCAGTTTCCTCGTTTGGGCCCTGGATGGCGCCAAAGCAACGTTAGAGTTGTAGGAAGCAGGGCTGATATTGCATGTTTTATTTACATTTTTCACTTTATTCTGTATTTACAGTGGCATTGCTGCATCCATTTACATTTTTTCCTGATTTGTGTAAATAATTGCAGAATTATGTGGACATTTTCTGTTATTTCAGATCTATCTGTACCACATCCCATAAGTGCCCTCATAACTCAACTGTGGATATAAAGGCCACCAAATTTCACACTCTTGAGTCTCTTCAATTCAGTGTTCTAACTGTCAGTCAGGAGTGTTTCTACCATACCCCAAATGTACTAGCCCTAATCCCTCTCCCTAACAAGGAGATGAAAATGTATCACTTTTTTCTGTGCCTAGTATTACTTTTTTACATTAATTATTGTTTCTTCTGATAACTAATTAGCGATTCTTCTAATGATTAATTCTAATGATGACCCCCCCCCCCCTCCAAATTCACTTATTTTTAAGTTTGATGGATTATTCAAACTATTTTATAGATGCAACCCTACTCAAGAATCCCTGACAATCTTCTCCTTTCAGTTTGATAACTGAGAAATCCTATTTCAGGAAGTACCCAGCTGAGGAGTTGACATTTTCATGCTGAATACATCATCTTGCCTGGAGGCAAATGTTTGTTTGTCATTGTTAATGTTTAATTTAGGAGGCAGCACATCATATCCCAACTCAGTAGCAAGTTGTTTATTTATACAAACCATGTGAACCTGAAATGAAAGTGTAAATAAAGCATTCATTTGAGCCCCTAGAGGAGTAACAAGGTTTCATAAGAAAGTACACATGGTATGAGACTTGAGTTTCTAATTATAAGAACTCATGATCAGTAAATTAACTCCTATGGTCTTAAAATCCCACTTGTGTTTGATATAATGCAGCTGATGTCCAACTCCAAAATGCGCCTTGTCAATTACTTTGTAAAGTACTAAATACAGAATGACATTGTCACTATGCATTATGTCAGTGATCACATAATCCAATGACTGTTGTCTAAATCAAATGTCATTCATGTTATTTTTAACATGGCAAACATTTCATGTTACTTCATATGCATGAAATGTGTAACTACAAACATACATGTATTAGTGAGATGTTGGTTGTGTGGGTTTCCTCTCTGATGCACTCCGAGTTGAGCTCTTGTAGCCTATCTTGTAAAGAGTCTTCAGTCAATTGAACACAATTAGCTGGGAGCTGGGTGTCCTAGTGGTTAGGGTGTTGCACCTGCAATCAGAAGGTTGTGGGTTCGCATCCCAACACTATTAGTGTCATCACTGAGGTTCCCTTGAGCAAGTTACTGTCCCCACACAATACTCTGCAGGCACCCCTCGTTGGTGACAGCCTCCTGCTTCACTTAGTTAAATGCGAATAGGTTAAATGCAGGGAAAGAATTTCACATTGTTCACACTGTGTTCTTGCTGTGGTGTGCTCATGTGTGACTATAAGGGGCCACTTTACTTTAAAAGCCTACTAGTTTCAGGTAAATATTGTCCTTACTTATGAATCACAGGAGAGTCATTTAACCAATAATGTACTTTTTGAACATGATGCAACCTGTTCAAAGTGTGCTCACCCATGTCACCAGCACAATTACAGTATGTAGCAAAACTCTGGTTTTGGTATTACTGAGATGTGAAACAGAGATTATTTCGGTAACCCTGGCGTTCACAACTTGTCGTTTGCCAAGCATTTCTGATCAAAAAACGTTTTATTTCGGTTCTGTAAATCGGTTCTTAACACTAGAAAGGCGGCTACCTGGCTATACCTAGAACGGCTGCATGCGTCAGTTAATGCAGTGCCCAGTTTCGCACAAGACGCTTCCTGATATGACGCTGCTGCAGCCGCTGGCAGACATCCACGCAAGCTGCAGCCAGCAGACACAGCAAGTGTCCAGTGGATTTTGGACCCAGAGCCCGTTGTACAGCGCCAGTGCCAATCAGAATCAGAATCGTGTTTACTGGCCGAGTATGTGAGCGACACAAACAAGGAATTTGATTCCGGTCGATGGTGTCTCTCAAGCACAACAGTATAAAATAACAACAATATGTAAAGATACTGAAGAAGTATTTTTCTGATCAATGATGATTGCTTTGGCATAATTATATGGGTTTTAATGTAAAAATTCTCTACAGTTAAGTTTAAACTCATATCTGACCAAAAAGCCCTTGTCAGTGAATTCTCTCTCTTAGAAGCTGGAATAAGGAAGGCTGGGCCTCTGTAAGGTGCCCAGTTTTGAACTCAAG
>JBBJLS010070769.1:0-11627 GCA_037577275.1 Bryconaethiops microstoma | reverse complement strand
GAGAGAGAGAGAGAGAGAGAGAGAGAGAGAGAGAGAGAGAGAGAGAGAGAGAGAGAGAGGAATGAGTGAAATGTTTTAAGAAATTATTTCTAAAGCCCAAGTGTATACAATAAATATGTACATGATACTCTTTTAAAAGAGTTTTTTCATCAGAAAACCCAGCATTAGTTTACATGCCGCTTTTGCTACTCGTAATATGGACTCGCTGACGTATCGTGTCAACTGGGAACACCGTGAATGTGGCGTCTATGTAATTCTATGTCTATGTGGAAAGCCATGAAGTAAAAATGTTATATTACAATAAACTACTTGATTTCGTTCCGTGTCTGTAGCATTTTTCATCTTAGCGCATGCGCAGTTTGTGGAATCGATGTGTCTTCTGCTCAATACATAATGCCTGTGTGAGCCCGTGACGTATTTTTGACAGAAATGTCACAGATGTCCAGTCGTATTCTTAATGAAGAAACCGTAAGCATAAAATTACACTTCGTATTTGTAATTTTTTTTCATCGTAACTTTTTTAAATCATATTGTGACAAATAAAATGCACTCTACATATTTTATATAGGGTTTGACTTGTTCAAGAGTTTACAAAATATTTGTTCATTCACAACTGTAGACTAATATGCATGAATGTTTATTTATGCAGGCACATCACTTGCCCACGCACATCATTTTTGACATCAACCTTACCCCATACTTTTTGTGTGGGGTAAGGTTGCAACAAATCGTCCCGGCGTACTTTGGTGTAAAAATGCAGTAGGTCTGCAAATCTCACCACCTTGAGCTTGACAGATTGATAAATTCGACTAAGTTTAGACAATCAAATAACACTGTCATGCTGTGGACCAGTGAAGACGAGAGGAGGCACAAGTACACAATGATTTCAAAACCTTTAATAAAAAAAAATGATTCAAGCATGAGAAATAAAATGAAAACAAGCTGCAGACGGACACATATACACAAATCAAATTGGAGAACTGACAACTCTGCGTAGCAGAAGTGAATTTAAATACATAGAGACACTAGTGCAGGGGATACAGAAATTAACAATGATAAGGAACCTCCAGTTCAATAATCCAGCGAACCAGAGAGTGGGCATGGCTTCGGCCAAGACGTAGACCAGGAGTCGACAGACATTAAACCCTAACCAACAGCTGATTAAAAGTAGGATTAAACTGTGATACCAATTTGATTTTCTTGTCTAAAATGTGGACAAAAAGTGCTACTACCGTCTTGAAAAGCAGCTTTCTGCGAAATAAATCAAAGTTATTATAATTAACCCATCAATTAAAAGAGACAGCTGCTTCCCAATGGGGCATTCTTTCTGACCCTTTAGATATCGTTCCACTGCTTCATATTCCACACCATTGTTTCATATGATTTAATTCTATAGATCAGTTGTTCATTCAGATGAGAAAGTTTCCCATCTTGCACTGATGATTTGTAAACACAACAGGAAACCATTTCCTAAAACACAGAGCTAAAAAGTCCCAGACACAGACAAACTAGACACAGATTGGGAACAGTCACTGGGAAGGTGAAATTAGAGCGAAGACAATGGACGTCACATTGGATGAGGAAACAGGAGCAAGGACAATAAATCTCTCTTAACTGACTTTTTCATTATTCTCAGTGACTCAAACCAGAGATATTGAAGTGCTTGTTAATAAGCAGAGCAGTCCTACCTGATGTTCGCTGTGTCGCTGTGGCTGTAGGATCCACTTCTGTGTGGAAATCAATGGTGGCAGAAATTACTTATATTATATACTGCACTTTATTCTTTACTTCAATTCAGTGTAACTAGCTGAGTTCAAATATTTATTCTGTGTTACATCCAAAAGGCATTCTTCTTGTCTAACCTAGCTAGATATGAGTATGAATTTGTTGGTAGAAAGCTGTGGATAACAACAAAGCTGATCCTCATTAAAGTCTACTATTATTATCAGGTACAACAATGTAAGAGGATGGAAAGTGTCAGAAGACAATTAAACAACACTAGGAGACCCTGGCCCTAATTAATTAAAGTAGTGTTTGGTCAAATCTGATTTATTAATCTGTCAGCACACAATATGTAAGTCATGTCTGTTATTTTTTCTCTTCACTCTATTAGCAGACGAAAGATAAGTGTAAACAATGAGTACTGTACCATATGAATTCAACACTTCAAAGAGCAACATCACAGTCAACAAACATAGATATACATCCACACAGGTCAGTCCCACACGTTCTGCAAAAAGAAAAAAAAGTTTTAAATAACTGATTTATTATGAAAAATTGCCATGTGTCCATGAATCTAATATTGTTAAGGTCATTAAGGCTTGCAAGTAGGACCTGGCATATAAGTTTGAGAAGGAGAGGTGGTCTGCTGCTTTTGAATCAATGGAGAAAACTTCCACAGGCTGCAACATACACCCAACTCCTTAGTTTCACTATATAAGGCAATGCCCCTTCATATCTAAATTCTGGGATATGGAAGCAGGAAAACTAAAATGGAGCCAGATTTGTTTTTGAACATTATGAAAGAGGACTGTTCTATGCCACTGATGTGCAAGCTTCTAATTTTGGCAAAAGCTCTATTTAATTTCAGTAGATCAAACCCGGACCCCTTACTGTAAACTAATGGCACGGGATGATGAATAAAATTATACCAATAGAGTGACCAATAGAGTAATGAACGTTTTTTTAAATGGACCGTGGCAACCCTTCTGGACTATATCCCACTAAATATTTCTTACAAAGAAGACATCACACTTTAGTCTGGATTTCACTCTCATGTACCTCTTTCTATCCTACCCCCATTCCAGAATATCTTGTATTGACCCAAGATACGGCATGTTTATATGGAGCTGACTGCTGTACCACAAGTCTGAACCAAAAAACAGTTAAACAGTATGATATTTGCATATAACAAAGAGCAAAAATGCAATTTAAGGAAATAAGATTCAGATGCGGTGTATGATTCAGATACAAAGTCTGTTCATTAAGTTTTGGATTTGAAAAAGAGCAGACAGACACAGGAACCCGAGGGATGCATAAAAGGAGGCCAAAACACAAAGTAGTAGAACTGGTCAAATGGGGTCAGAAGTGATCTTGTACTGGGTATACACATTTGGGGAGAAATCACAGTGAAATCTAAGAGTTCACCTCCTCTAAAACCCCATCCCACTTACCTATAGTGCACCAGAGAATCAGTAAGACAAGTTAAAGAAGACAGCGTGTGAGAGGCTATTGTAAACTAATGAAACAGTTTTCCCTTACATGTATTTTTACCCATGTACTGTGTTCACTGCAAACACAACAGACATCTGTCACGCTAAGAACAGTCTCAAAGAGGCTCAAGTCCAAGCTAAGACTGATTCCAAAGAGATTCGAGTTAAAACCATCCTCTTCTAGACTTACAGGCCTGCTTATAATGTGTGTTTGATGCTGGATACAGTATAAGTAGTGTATCGCCAAGTTTGAGAATATCGTTTGGCACTAGTAATATTTGTAGTAAAATTTAAATTATTTGTAATAAAATTAAAACGTGCAGTGCAGCATCACTGTAGGATCAAAGTGGACCATTTTATTATTAAGTATAGGCGTTTCACTTGCTGATATCATGTCTGTGGCTTAAATGAAAATGCTAAGAATGGATACATCATGCGCATTAAGTGAGTTTTTAGCAGGCATTTGACTGGTCACCAAGCAGCAAGTGACAATGCCTACTCTAGATAGATTCTGAATAGTTAAACCAAAACGAATGCTCATTTTATTAACAAGCTGAACAACTGAATGATTTTGTTGCAGCTGTTTTCATTTTGTTGGGGGGGGGGGGTGGGGTCCTTTTTGTCAGTTGCAAGTAATTTTCTTTTGGTGATTTTTTGGGGGTTTTTTTGTTGGTAAAGATTTTGCTGTGTTTTCAACTACCACAGAAAAATGTTTCAGCGCTGTTTGTAGAGGCAACTGGATTCGACTGGATTGAGACCAACTAGAATATTTGGCAAAACTGATGGCTGAGTGACTCCAAGATAACAGAGATGACAGAAAAAATGTCTTGATTCCAAACTCGAATACTACAGCCCTGCTTGTTGCCTACACAAGGCATAGGATTGATTTGTTAATTTAGGATTTGTTCCTGTAACATTCTGTCCTGTTTTGTTTTTATAGGACTTTTATTTTGACAATCCTGAGTTCCCTCTCCCTTACTCCCAACTTTGGTTTGTCCCATGACTCCTATTAAATTCACAGGGCCCTTATTTGTCCCTCTCTAAGCCACCTCTACTCTGAGGCTGGTGTCTGTCCACCCTCTCCTTCCTTACCCTTTGTCTTGAGGTTGTGTTTGACTGTTTATGCTTTCTTTGTAGTTCTGGTTTCTGCTATACTTTGCTTGTGCATTCCTGGTGTGTCTTTGTCCCCAGTGCTGTGGAAGTCAGCTAAGCTCTTTGGGGCCTAGATATTTTTTGGTTCACACCAGCCTCACTGCTCAGGACCATGCAGCCTGTCCCTACTGCTTGTGGGTATCCCCTTTGCCTGCTGCCTTGGACCATGTGTGTATGCAGTGAACAGGCCTCGTGTGTGACCTGCCCTCCCTGAAAGCTCTGTGATGAGGCCTTGACTGGTGATGCATGAGGCGGTCTTGGATGACTGGTTTGTGTAAACCCTCACTAGACAAGTGTGTTTGGCTGGCCTCTGGTCCTGAGAAACTGGCGTTGACCTCAAATGTATTTTTGTGTGTGCATTCCTTTAAGTATTTTCTGTGAGTTAGACAATCTGAACCCTGCATATGAATCTATTGTTTTTCTGTAAATGCTTGTGCCTGTCTGTTCATTGTCTGTCTGTTCATTGTCTTTTCTCCCCTTGCTGCACGAGCCAAGGCTCCATTTCTGTTTAGCTACCTGTTTCCCTGTTTTTCCACAATAAAACTAGACCCCTGACTCCTGCATATGCATCTTATTTACCACACCCACAAACCACGTGACAGTTCCCACCTAATGAGTCCCTAATTTAGCCCAACATTTTAAAAGGTTGCTCTCAGTCTTGCTACAAGAACTACAGAAAATGTAGCAATTTAATAAACATAAGGGAGTCAAGGTAATGACCAGATGGAAAGGACACTGATAATATTGTAAGCTCGTAAGTCAAACATTCCTTTGTTTGCTTGTTCTGAGTGCACATTTTGAGATAAAGTAGCCTTTACAAATGAATTACAGTATCATTTGTTATACTCTACATGTCATACTTTACAAAGAGAAAACCAAGAAAACAGCATTCAAAACATGCATGCTAATAAAACAGTACTGCTGCTTACCTTCATGAGCTTTCAGTGTAACAGCATGCATGGAGACTGATAGTGATGCAAAGAGGACTTCAAAGATTATCAGAAGTGGCACACTGATAAAAACTGCAAAATACAAAATATTGAAGGTTTTCAAAACAAGTATTAAAAACTAGTATTTTAAATATGATTATTTTATGTTGGTCAGTGGTTCCATCTCCTCCATGATCATAAATCCCCTGCTCTCATACATGTTGCATGTTGTTTTGAGAGAAAGCAGCTTTCCACAGCAGCTTTTGTTATAGATATTTGTTGATAAAAATGGAATGATGACATTTTAGCTGCCTGGTAGTTGTCATGCTCGTACTCCTACACCCTACATCAGACAACCGTGTCATAGTACTATACATCACTGACATAAAGAGTTGAAAGGCTGTCATATTGCCAAGTTCGTGACATTGGCTTTCCTCACCACTTTTTTCCAATGATTCACTTTCTGGGTAAAATCAGCAAGCTCTTTTTGTAAGCATCAAAAATAACTGAATAATTTTCACATATAGAGTTGTCTTGTAGGCTTGTATGTCTTGTCTGAGGGACCACAATAAAAGGGAAGTGGCATTTTCAGGCATTTTCATTTTCTACTGCAATAATCTTATCAACTTTAGTTCTTGTCTACATTACTGCTAATCATAGCAGCAGCAGCAGTAACACTGGTGATTTATAGTGATTTTATTTACATTTACAGCATTTGGCAAATGCTTTTATCAAGACCAATGTAAATCGGTGCTTTGTAGTCCATCCGAAAATATGTCCCTTGCACTTTAAAGCCAAGAATAAAAATTAAGAGCTGCTAGTAGACCTAGAATCTATCAAAGATGGAATTATTACACCATCAAGGCACACACGTTCCAGCACTTCTGTGCCAAAGTTGAGAAAAGTCTTGATGCATGTCTTCAACTTTTGAGAAGAGGTGGGTCGAGTTCTTTAGAACGTGCTGCTTTGAATCCAGACTGGTTTGGGTCATGAGGTCTATTTTGTGATCGATATAGTGACAGGAGATTGAGATCTTCTCAGGTCCACCACCAGTTCTTTAGTCTTGTTCATGCTGAGCTGAGGAGCTGCAGCTTATTCCTCTCACAGCAGTCAACAGTCAAACTGTCCTATACTCTGAGTCATCCGCATGCCTGATACATCCAACTGTTGCTGAGTCATCTGAGAATTTCTGCAGATGGCAGTCCTCTGTGTTGTACTTGAAGTTTGTACCTCCTTGCCTGCCTCCCAGTCACCTGACCTGAATGCTTCGTTTTCATCAATCAGGGACGTTTTGATGGCTTGTTGAAGGGGAAGCATTGTATGGGTTATATTGGTAAAGTGTTATCAACATAGAAGTTGATGTATTCTGTGATACAGTCTGTGAGGCTATTAATGTCCTTGCCATGCCCCTCATAAAGGGCCTCTCAGTCTCCAGACAGTCCCGCAGGGCAGCACTGGTCTCCTTTGACCCCTCTCTCACTGCCATGACAGTGGCTGGATGCTTCTTCACCAGTGGTAGGTCGGTGGGCTCTGATCGAATCTGCCCAGGGGTGGGATGGCCATGCTGTTGTACGCCTCTTTGACATTAACATACTGCAAGTTCAGTTTGTTTTCTCTAGCTGGGCATTCCACAAGCTGTGTGAATGTTCTAAATGTCCCTTTCAGAGAGCTGTGGTTAAAGTATCTGGAAAATGAAAGTTTTCAGGTGCCTGGTCTGGAGTCTCACGGTTACAGATTGGAGCTCATGCTGTTGTCCTATTGGCCAATGGAGGAATGTAAACAACAATGGCGATCACATGTGACAACTCTCTCGTCAGACAGTACAGATGTAGCCCCACTGATAACAGCTCAATGTCTGGGCTGAGGACGCATGGCTTAAGTAAAATGAAACCATGGTGACACCCTCAGCTCTGTCCTTTGGAGCCAGGCTCTTATATCTAGGTCTGCCAGAGCCAAATTTTCTCTCTTTACATGTATATTTTGTACCCTGTAAATGAACACTAAACTCTTTATCTGTTTCTAGCAGTAACAAACTATCTTCATTCATTCTACACTCACCAGCTAACAAAAAAAAAAACCAGGGGCTTAGAAAGGGGCTTTCCCTGTTTGGCAATTCTCTGTTAAGTAGAAGTTAACTCATTGGCTATTTGTGTAATCAAATAAAACATTCTGTCAAGATATTACAATTAAAATCTTTTTATTTGTTTGGATTAAAAAATCTTGGAAGTGGGAAACTGTTGAAACAATGTGAATTAATACTTACTAAATGATCTTCTGAGGAGGTCTGAGAAAAATAAAAACAACAAAATGGAAAAAAGTGCTGCATGAAAGTGTTTAGTATTACATCAAGCACTCTGTTGCTTTATTATTTTGCTGTTTTCCTTGGTATAGTTTATAGGTTCCTCAAATGTTAATTAAGTACAGAAAGTGACTTAAAATGCTGAAACAATGTGAATTTGTACTTGCCTGTGGTGTGGTCTGTGTAAAAGCAAAGCAAAACATTGAAAAAATGAATTGTGATGCATGATAAGTGTTTACTAGTAGTACAAAAAACATTCCAAAAACTCCTTTGTAAATTAATATACATCTTGTCGGCTCATTGTTATTTCAGGACTGTACAGTGATTGATTTTGAGCTGAATAAAACATCTAAAAGCACAACCAAGTTTAAAAAGCTGCTTATAATTAAAAACGCTCACAGTGAAGGTTTCATCATCTAAATGTTACCATTTTATTTTATGTTTAAAATCACCAACTGAAACTTGAAGTGCTGCATGAATACTGTGTAAATTAAAATACATTGTCAGCACCTTGGTATTTTAAGGCTGTACAATAATTGATTTTGAGCTGCTCTGTGGTACATTTTAAACTCTTGAACATTATTTTTCTTGAATGTACAGCTTCTTTTTTAACATACATACTAGCACCAAGTTGCCTCATTGTTGTGCTGGTTTCCTTGGCATAGTTTATAGGTTCCTTCAATATTAATTAATTTTCGTGCAGAAAGTGACTTAAAATGCTGAAACAATGTGAATTTGTACTTGCCTGTGGTGCGGTCTGTGTAAAAGCAAAGCAAAATATTGAAAAAATGAATTGTGATGCATGAAAATGTTTACTAGTAGTACAAAGAATATTCCAAAAACTCCTTTGTAAATTAAGATACATCTTGTCGGCTCATTGTTATTTCAGGGCTGTATAATTATTGATTTTGAGCTGTACAGGGGTACACATCAAAATCTAGAGCTAAAGCCTAGAAACTAATATTTTAGAAAATAAATAATACTGGAAAAAAAACATCTAAAAGCACAACAAAGTTTAAAAACTCGCATTTACAAGGAAAACTTTCAGCATCTAAATGCTACCACTTTATTTTATGTTTAAAATCACAAACTGAAACTTGAACATTACTTCTTTTGATTTTTCCTTCACCTGTACCTGTGAAAATGGGATTATTATTTATTACTGATGGGTAGAGAAGGTTGACTAATTATTGGTATACAGTACTGCAGTAGGCATGAACTAATGTCTCTTCACAGGACTGTTTGTTAGTGTGTGCAGCAGCCCCATGTTTGAATTCTTAAAAGACTTTCATCCTCTAGCAGCCAGAGCTAATGAAGCAGCACCTTTATCAGTTCTAGAACAAAATAAGATGGTACAAACTGATTAATTTTTGCATTTAGGTTCTTAAATAGAGATTGTTAATATGCACACACCTCTGAAAATTTTTCAGAATTTAACAATAGGCTGAAACGTTGTTTGTGGGGTAGCCATGAGACAAGAGGAATAAAGGCCCCATTTTTTTAACAGAAAATAACATTTAAAATCTAAGTCATGGACATAGCCTTTAAATGAAGCTTAGAGATGGAGATTTTGGATGCAGACTATTAAATATCACATTTCTTCCTTATCAACCTTAAAAGTGCTGAGTAAGTTGGCAAGGGTAGCAACAGCAAGCAAGGCTGTTTAGTGATCGCTAGGTGGGTTGTGAGCCGGATCTGTCCAGGGGTGGGATGGCCGTGCAGCTGTACACCTTTTTGACATTAGCATACTGCAGGTCCAGTCTTTTGTTTTCTATATTAGCTTTCGGGTGCCTTGTCTGGAGTCTCACGGTTACAGATTGTATCTCATGCTGTCGTGGTATTGGCCGATGGAGGAATGTAAAGAACAATGGCGATCATGTGTGACAACTCTCTGGTCAGACAGTACAGATGTAGCCCCACTCATAACAGCTCAATGTCTGGGCTGAAGACGCATGGCTTAAGTACAATGAGACCATGGTGACACCATCGCTCATTAACAAAAAGAGAATATGAATGACAAAAGATGATAGTCAAAGAGATGCAAAAGGGTAGCCAAAATGTTGAGTGCAAGAGTGGCTCTGGTAAAGACAAGGTTAAGGACACAACCCACTTTATGTGCTGAAGATTTGTTGGGGTACAAAGCAAAAGATGACAGAAGCTTGAAGATGCCAAAGGGATGCAGATTGTCATTTGGGAGGTTAAAGTCAACAAGAAGAGTAAGTGGAGAGTTGTCATCTGGGATTGAACTGAGGAGGATGTCCAGCTCTTCAGTGAAGGTTCCTATTGCCCTGGGAGGATGATAACAATGATGTTGAGTTACAGTGACACAATGGAATTCAAAAGATGACATTTTTAGATGAACAGGAGAGAGGTGTGAAGCACCATATATTGGAAAAAGCAGTGCTGTGACCCCTTCTCATCCGATTTTGCGAGGACAATGCAAGAAAGCAGAGACCTGCTGGTGTTGTCATATTCTCAAGTGCAATTCAAGTTTCTGTAAGAGCCAGGAAGGAATGAGGGGATGCAAGACGTCCAAGATGGCGGCACAGATGGGACCCAGAAATCATGGATTAAAGCAACAAAAAAAAATCTGACAGAATTAATTTTTTTTTTTTTTTTTTTTTACCAAACGCTCTGTGTCGCGGGCCCACATCGGCCACGCATCAAATTTTAACACTGTGTTGTCCATTATCCCCTATGTCCCTAGTTGTGATACCAGACAAAAGTATACACCTGCCACTTTCATCTTTTTTTCCACCATAAACTCAATGGCTTGCCATTATTGCCAATTTCCACTTATTCTTCACTGGTTAGAGCGTAGTGCTAGTAACGCCAAGGTCGCGGGTTCGATCCCCGTACGGGGCAGCTTGAGATTGAAATTGCCTTTATAAAGCAGTTTCCTCCGGGATCAAAACATTTTTCTGATCTGTATCTTCCTTTAACAGAAGCACGTCCATGCTGGCAAAACAGCAGTTTTAGCTACTATTAGTGAATGAGAGACTTCATGACACCACTGACTTCCAATCATAAATAAGTTCTATTCCGATCTTTTGTAAAATATACTACTAATAGCCTATTATTATGCCCTATTATTATTATTATTATTATCATTATTATTATTATTATTATTGGATACGCCAGGCAACAAGAAGCCCGTGCCATTCACCCTTTTGTAGATCTCGTCTTTGTTTTGGGACATTAAAAGGCTTCGAAACTGATGCGGCATTAAATGCTAGGGAATTATTTTTCTCCTTACTATGAAGTTTGGCATCTTAAACAAGCGTTGGGAAACAGCTTGTAGCCTGTAGGCGACTCTGCAGCCATCAATATTTAAGCGAACTGCTAAAACCTTAATTTTTATTTTTAGGAAGAATAATTCAACCAAGGAAAAAGACAGCTTTACCAGAACTTTGTCTGCCGAAGCTTGTGTACCCCCTACCTGTTTAACCCCTACCACCAAAAAAAAAGTTTTTTCAGATCTGCATCAATCTCACAATTGAGCTTTAGTGCCCTCCGTTGACGGAAATCCGCCATAGCGACGGAAAACTTTAATCCATGAGAGCTGTGTCAAAAACAATAAGCAGCAACATATTATAACAACAAATGAGCAGGTTTGACTATATTAACAACATGAGATCGGTCAGCTTGCTATACCTGCTTGCTTATGTGCTGAGCTCACATGATGTGGACAGTCTGGGATCTGGTGAGCAATCAGACATATTTTTCCGGATTGTTTTCCCAAGTTCTGGCACTGTGCTGTTTCCCAATGCTGATTATGTCAGTCCCTTAGGCTTTATCGGATTCTTCTAGCTGTTCTATCGAGGCACTGCATAGGCAGCTGTTCCGTTTGACAGAGACATGGCCCGTTTTCACCTTTAGGCATGAGCAGGGAGCCTACACTACCCGTTTGACAAAATCAGCAGGCCTATGGATTATTCTTCTCCTGTTCCTATCAGTATAATGAATACGGAGAAAAGGATCCAATTGCAGAAGAGTGTTTATTTTGAAAAGAGAAATAAGTCCGTTAGGCAGAAA
>JBBJLS010070768.1:0-11628 GCA_037577275.1 Bryconaethiops microstoma | reverse complement strand
TGTTTGATATGGGTGGGTGTGTGTGTGTGTGTGTGTGTGTGTGTGTGTGTTTGTGTGTGTGTGTGTGTGTGTGTGTGTGTGTGTACGTAATCAAAGATTTTACAACTTTCCCTCCAGTTGGCCCACTCATTCATGTTCCTCGTTTCTCTTTCTTCCTCTCTCTGTGTGAAAGTCATCCTTTCCTCTCTCTGAGATCAGAACCATATGCTCGCTGTGTCACTGCCTCTCCATGACCGCAAGCACTTTCAACGTTTCCGCCATCCCAACACAAAGTGTGTGTTCTCACTTAGTCATCGCTACCCCACACACACACACACACACACACACACACACACACTACTTTACACTGCAAATTCCAACACTACAAACGCAGCACACAAAGGAATGTTCTACCATTAATACCGATGCATCAACATGGGTCCCAGCAGATTCAGAAATGAATGCGGGTGAATATTTGGTTATAAAGATAGAAAAAGGAGGTTAAAATTGTTCCAAACATTCAACTGAAAAGGGGAAAACTGACGTCATCTACAAAAGTTTTTTCTGACAAGGCAGTTGTGATGCCGGATTCCTAGTTACTTGCTATTGATGGGTTTATAAGGGTGAACTGTATGAACCAACAAATATGTGGACACTTTCTTATCACCAACCTGCATCAGTGTTTGATAGTTACATAGACAAACCAACATTCGTTGGATTCTTATTCACAGACATTAAGTGCTCTATTCTATTCCATTTCATTTATTCCACCCTATTCTATTCCATTACAATCTAGTCCACACCATTTAATCCTTTCTATTACACACCATTCCATTCCATGGCATTCCAACCTACTCTATTCCATTCATGACATCATATTCTGCCCCTTTCCAGTCCATACCATTTGCTCAATTCCACTGTATTCCATTTAATTCATTCCATTCTATTTCACTCCATTCATCCCAAACCATTTCATTTTGTTCTATTCTTTCAGTTCATTTCATTCTAACCCATTCTGCACTATGTAATATATTCCAATCTATTCTATTACCACTCTATAACATTCCATCCTGTTCTGCACCATTTGTTGCATCATATTCCATTCTATTCTATTCCAGTCCACTTCGTTCATTCCATTCTATTCTGCTCAGTTTATCCAATACCATTTCATTTCTTTACATTTTTCCTTAATAATTTCCTTTTTTCGTTTTCCAAATTTCCACGAGCCCATTTAAACTGACTGCATTAGAAGTACTTTGATTAGATACTGGGCAAAATGAATAGAATAACCAAGGAGGACTTACTGTAACTATACAGTCATTCTGTAACTATACAGAATTACTGTATAGTTACAGTAATTCATAAGATAAACAGAAATGGACTGAAAGACAAGAGTACACAAGTGTGTGTGTTTGTGTTTGTGTGTGTGTGTGTGTGTAAATAAATGAAATCCTGACACTCAGTATTCCTTTAAATTAGAAGAGGTGACCGGTACCATATATGGCAGTGTGTGTGTGTGTGTGTGTGTGTGTGTGTGAGAGAGAGAGAGAGAGTGTGAGGCTTACATGGTTTTCTAGGACACTTCTGGCATTTGTGGAATCCCCAGGATGTGCCGATGGTTCCACAGCAATCCTCTTGCTTTGAGAGGCCAGGAAGTAATTTTCCACACTGCTGTATACACACACACACACACACACACACACACATCTTTATTACACTCCATACACTACAATATAATATACATATAAATGCACTCACACACATAAAACACACACAGACATTTCAAATCCACTTCCTCAATGGTCAACACATTGGTGTGTTCCTGTAGTTGCTGACTGGTTCTTATCTACCCTTAGGAAAATAAATGGCAGCAAATTAAATAAAGATCAGAGTGTGATAACAGACATCCGTGACCAGAGACGCAAGCGAAGACTGCCGACATTACAAGCGGAGACGACACGACGACATGGCTGTATCAAGACAGTCCAATCGTGACACTGCAGTGACAATTCTCCTGACATAAACACAAACAGGCCTGACAAACGCAGAGGTTACATAAATCGGAACATGTCCGCTGCGAGACAGCACAAAAAGCAATTACCATGAAGGATGATAACCCCATACTCTGGAACTCACTGTACTTGAGCAGCCCATCATAAGGAAGAGGGCTCAGCAAACCTGGAGAGTCAGGTTATAAAAAACCAATATTCATTTTGGAAGATTTTTTTTTTTTACAATGACTAGCAAAGGCATTTTAAGTAAAGACATGTCTAAAGTTTGCTGTGGAGCTACAAGGCTAAGTAGCAAATGGAAACTTGCACTTCAGTAAATAGCTCTGAACAGAATATGTGAAGAAAAGTCAGAAACCACATAAGCAAGTACAACTCTAATTAACAACTGGACTCGGGTGGGGGGTATGCAGATGTGGTTCTTGCATTAGACCCTGATCGTGTGATTTTACACAGTCCAGTTGTTTCAGACAACACTGTCAATAACACGTCAATGAGTCACAACTATTTTGGTCACAGCATCCCTGGGTTTTGAACCCAACTCACCCCTAAATAGTAGGGGGGTTCAATCTAGTCCACAGGGGGCCGGTGTGGCTTTCTTTCCAACAACGCAAGAGCTCATCTGATCAACAGTTTTTGGACTGAGAGCAGATTAGTTCCACCTGTCATATGGCCTGTTCTCTCTTCCACCGACTGGCAAACAATATAGAAGCTTTCACTCTGGTTCTGCAAGTTCTGCAAGTTTCATACTGCAGGCCATCAGATCATAACCAATTTCACTTTACTTTATACACTTCTCATATTACACTCTGGACATTCATTAGTAATTGTTTACTGGCACAACAGGCACACTCATATCCTGTTATTTGATTTAATAAGCTTATAATTTACTGCACTCACTCGATGCAGGTCTGTCCAGTCAACGGCCTCTTGTGCAATGTCACACTCCTGGTGCAACATTAGTCATTCTGGAAGGTTTACATCCCATTCACACTCTACTGTTATACTGGTGTACTGTCTGTTTATTGTATTGTTTCTGTCGTACCTTGCACTCTGTTGAATGTTGTTAAATGTTGCACCTTGGTTAATGGAGAAGCGCTGTCTCAACACATTGTATACATGCACACAGCTGCTCATGACAATAAGGTAACCTTGAACTTTGAACGTGGAAGTGCTCCTTCCCGTGTGGAATGAAAATCTGCAGGCTTGCCAGTCCTTTGTGGATCCAACCACCCCCGCCTTTGAGGGCTATACTGAGGAGCTCAGCTGTCACTTCCTAATTATGTTAGTAGTTAATATGATATGCTACGCCTTACGTTCAGCTCCTGACGTTCTAAACAATGGCAAAATGTGGCTCTATCTGCCTAAATACAGCAGTGAAAACACAAACTGACTTACTCATTTATTACAATGAAATGAATGGTACTTTATTTCACAGAACCCATTGGACTGTCTCTGAAAGCCTAGAAAGACCTCAGGATTTCCCACTGGCTAATTGGTGGGGTTTAAGCCTCCATTACTTGTTAGCTATACTAGCCTCATAGCTTTAGCGAAAAGCTAAAGAAGCAAACTTTAGACTACATACATTTGGGTCAAATGAAAAACTCTGGATCAGCACAGAGCCAACAGGGCTGCAGGCTTTTACACAAGGAATTCAAAAGGCCGACTCCAGGTAGCTTCAAAGAAAAGGTGCAGAGATACGGACAGCAGATTAAATTTCTGCAGTTCTGCACTTAAAAGACAAAAGATTCCCAAGACTAAACCAGTGTTCCATTTGACCCTTCTCATTTCTTTTTTTTTTAATTCTTCCTGCCTCTTCTCTGTTCTCTGCTACTCGTACAAAACGTGTCCATGCCAGGCGAGTTTAAAAGCTATTAACAGCAAGAGCAGAAGTGGACACTTCAGAAAGGCAAACAAGGCCAGAGTGAGAGAGAGAGAGAGAGAGAGAGAGAGAGAAGATGGGAGAGGAGGAGAGCTTGCTGAAGAGGGAGAGAGGCAGGGCAAGAGAAAACCAATCAGTCAAACAGACAAGAAGAGAGCGAGCAGAGGAGATTCAATTCAACCCTCTGACAAGACTGATCAAACACTTCAATCAGCTGTCTGCTCTCCGAGCCGCGGAGTCCGCACTCCCGAGATCCACACTCAGCGAAGAAGGTGCGGCTAATGACCCGGGCCTGGCTAACCAAGATCATCTGAGCATGACAATCAACCTGCAAAGCTTGGGAAGTGCTTACAGCAATATGTTATTGGGCTACAGCTGGTTCCAGAAACAATAGCATGAGTGGAATGAACTTGCTTTGTCAGGAGTGGCTCATTTGTAATGTTCCGTTAATGACCAGTAGCCCCTGTTGAGCATTACTGGCTGAGTGCCCAATGAGAAGAAAAGAGACAATAGAGGATCGATGCGATACTTGTTCGCAACATCTATACCACTGTGCTAGCGACTAGCCTTCGTCTCTTGAGTGCTGTGGCAGAGCTGATGCTGGCTGAGACAGTGGACATCCCAGGAACCATTTACTGAGGCTAAGGACTTACAAAGATCCTACAAGATCTGGAAATACAGTGGAGATCCTATCAAGGTTTATAAACTATTATGAACTAGATTTGTAATTAAGGTAATGGCAGGATGTATTAAATTAATTATACTCACAAAGTCAATAACATGTATTAAGGAGCACTGGCCATCAAGTGCTTATGAAGCATTAAACGAGGTGAGGAATTCCCTGGTATCACCCCTTGAACTAAAAAGGACTATGATAGCTAAATGATAACGCGGAATACGAAGTGCCAAAACAGATTTCATTCTGCGGCACTCATATTGGACAATTGGCTAGTGGTTCCTCATGTGGGTTCTAGTCATTAGCCTAGATACACTCTGTTCAGGTCACATTTTCACATCAGCTGCACTTTGTAGATGGGCTAGCCTAATCCCCCAAGCTTTTCTTTGGGAGGAATCCATGTGTCATGTAACCTAAAGCCAAATTGGTTGTTGACACCCTAGGATTCCTCAGTGTGCACAGAATTTTTTTTAACTTAAAAAAAGGTTCTTCACACTTGCACATAAGGTGCGTTGAGAGGGGGTTATAAGGGAATCCTTCTAACATGCTATCATAACATGGTACATTCAGCCATCAAGACCCACAAATGTTCTTCATTCATACCAGTATCATGCTACCACACCCACACACCTGTGTTCCAGTGGTCTCCTGGAAGCACCGTCCGAGCTGGCTCTTGGAAGTAACCGGCTGGTACTGCTGGTAGGTTTGCTGGTTAGGGTACATAACACTGTGGCTGTGGTGCTGGATCTTCTGGCTGCTACTGCTGCTGGAACTGCTGCTTTCAGACATGTGGTAGGTATAGGAGTGACCGGACTGTGATGTCTTCGAATGCCCACTGCTGCTGTCCACTTGAGACACTTGGTGGATTTGAACCGATGCTTCTGGTGGATGTTTGACATGGATGTTCACCAAGCCTGAAGGAAAAAAAAATAGAGAGAGGTCCTCTCGATGACAGTTTGATCAGTACCTTGTCAAATTAACAGTTCAAATTAACAGCATATCTGGAGGGAATGTCTGACTGGTTCTGTAGCCCAAAATGATCAAATGACAGACAAAGAATCAAATATAGCAAACAGTGTCAGAGAGATGAGAAGAGAGAGAACCACAGAATATCCTGACAGTCCCTCAAATACACAGAATGACCTGGAGTTTGGTCAATTGGGTGATTGTCTTACCCTGGTTCTGGCCGGTGCTGAAGGTCAGTGGGAGAGTGTGTGTGGAGTGGACTTGACCACTCTGGCCGTTCACCGCCGTCTGCTGAACCCGGTGACCAGTCTGGGCCGGCATCTGGCAGAACTTTCCAGTAAAGTTGGGAGGGCACTGGCACTTGTCTCTTGCGCTACACTTCCCTCCATTCATACAGGGCAGATGGCAAACCACTGTAACAACATAACACATACACATACACGTAGATTACATTTTCTTGAAACCATGTATCATCAAAAAACTAAAAACTAATCAGCACTGTCCTCTAACGGAGGAGTTGGATCTAGTCAGTTGTGGAATTAAGCAGCACCCAACCTTCTTTGCGCCACGGACCAGTTTTATGTAAAACAATAGAATTATTTATGTTGTATGTATTTGTCCTGAAACATCATGAAATACAGAAATACATTCACAAATACACACACAAACACACACACACATATATATATACAGCACCATATCACACTCATTAGCTAAATTCCTATGCCGGGGCCTGATGTCTGTCCTGAGAAAGCAAAACAACTGGTACGTTCACGGTGTGTTTGACATTTGGTGATGGGCTTGCAGGGTTTCAGCCCTGGCTGTCCTCCACCACTCTGTCTCCATTCACTGGATTCCTCCTGGTGAACGTCTGGTCACCTCTCAGCATTCAACAAACACACAAAACAGCATGCCAGAGAGTGAGAGAGATGCACAGAGACCCATCAGGACAAAGCCTCTATTGTTTGGAGAAGACAGTCTGAACCACAGCCCTTTCAAACTCCACTCTCAAAATGCAGAGAGAGAGAAAGAGAATGGAAAAAAGCAACAAAAAATGTAAGAGAGTGTGTCTTAGGGCAGCGTTTGTCAAACTATGGGCCGCGGACCGGCGCCGGTCAGTGAGAGGGTTCCTGCCGGAACTCGCTCCGAGCGGCTCTGTCAGCGTGTCGTCCTTGTTTCGAGCCGTTAGTGGCGAGAAAGCAGGCACACCCATCACATTAGAATGATGATTTAAAATTTAGTACCAAATAATCCCTGTGGGTGACTAGACCTGTAATTTAATTTAGGTTAAAAGTCAATTTGCACGTTTGGCACCATTGGGCAGTGTTTAAAACTAAAGTTAAAAAAACAAAAAACAAAAAACATAGATAGATAGCTTTCTATCTATCTATGCGCAAGCGCGATGGGGGGGTGACAGTCGTTTATGCAGGACCCTGCAGCCCCAAAGCCTGACATGACAGGTCCCTAGGACAAATAAGTTTGAGAAACTCTGTCTTAGGGCATGTCTCACCAGAATGACACACTTTCTGACTCTGTCCTGTTCTATCGTACCTGCCTCCAGCTCCGAGGCCTGACATTGCCTCTACCCACCCAGCAAGTTAACCGCACATAATTACCCAAGGGTGCAAGAGACAACCAGTAATCAACCTTCTCCAGTTTCTAACAAGGGCAGCAGACCTGAACGTTAACCAGAGTCACATGAGTGTGTGTCTGTGTGTGTGTGTCTGTGTCTGTGTGTGTGTGTGTGTGTGTGAGAGAGAGAGAGAAAGAGAAAAGTGCTGACTTTCTGGTCTTCCATTATAGATAATATCATAAGTGTCATTAGAAAACCTGCAACTTTACAGGTGAAGGAAAGCCCGAGACAGCAAAGCCAGCTAGAATGCATCTTGGTGAGAAAAAGTCTGATTGTGCCCCAGCACTCACAGAAGCTTATTTCTGACGTGCACTGACATAAACGGACGCTCAGGGGTAGTCCGTCCAGAACAAAAACGGCTGGTTAACTTACCATGTCACACTACCACACTTTACTGTCTTTCAGGCTCAATACGAACACACTTTTCACCCAGAAAAGCTAAGATACGGACTCAAATCAGCTAAAAGTGCTGGCTAGCAGCTTGCAAGCTAACTCGTAATGCTAAAACAAGCGTTCACAGGCTGATTATTAAAAAAAAAAACCCAACAGCAAACAATGAAAGATGTCTTTCTTTTCCCAACTGATCTGAGCTTTAGCGTCTTAAAGGCTGTTTAAGAGCCTGTCATCTCTGTAGTCTTCACTGAATTTCTGTTCTGCGCTAACATCACGATGCAAGCTTAGAGACTCTCTCTCCCCTATACACTGTTTAGGCGACTCGACCACATAAATTGAATATTTAAACAATAAATCCTTGGCCCCTGCCCATGAAATAAATAAGCTGTGTAAATGTGCGACACACAAGATATTACTGAACATTTTAGAGTTGGAAGCATGCCAATATCTCAAAAACCATAAGACAAGAAGTGGTGCCAAATTTCAGCTATGAAAAATCAAAACAATAATAATAAAAATGAAACTTAAGATGTGTTCGCAATCACAATAATAATGCACTCGGATGGCTGTGGCTTTGCTGGGAATTGAAATCACAACCTTACAACACTTGAACAGGGAGCCCCCTCTTTCCGCATCCCCCTCTTCCCCTAAACTCACATTTCCATTACAGGTAACCGATACAAACTATCGGTTGTACTCTACCACTTGAAGCTTGTCTTCCCTGTAATCTACACCACATGCCCAATTATGGTATCTGTCCCTCCGCCACAACAAACTGCCTGCCTGACCACAGGGATGGAGTGTGGTGAGGGAGGAAGTGACATCACACGGCGGTTGTTCAGAATTTCTGGATGAGCTGGTTAGCGTGACTCTGTGTGTGTGTGTGTGTGTGTGTGTGTGTGTGTGTGTGTGTGTGAGGGGGGATGTTGTGTTTAGCTCCTTGTGGTGACCAAATGTCCCCAGCATGATGGAAATGGCTGATGCTGTGGAGACACGGGGCGGATCCACACGAGGAAAATGCTGCTATTAGAATAGATGTTTAAAGGCTGGAACATTTCGATCCATGAAAATACCCTACAAAAATAGAAACCGGCGCCACAATACCACTTTTTTATTACTGATACTGATCCTGCAACCTAGAGCATCTGCTGACACTGATACCAATCCATCTTTTTCGCTCTCTTAAACAACTAAGCTGTTAATAACACATTTATCTTAATGCAGTTTGAATCTGCAATGGCTCCCTACTTCCTGTAAATTATAAAATTCCAGTTTTTACAACCATTGAGTGAACAATGTGTTCATTATGGAGTTCTGCACCCATGGTTGAATCACCAGTGGCTCTTTTAGAGATATTTTACACGGTTTAGATGCAGGAGCCTGTATTTTAGTGCCTTATATAGGTAATAGGAAGCTGTTTGAGACACAGCCTCGCTGCTCATCTGTGTTACTCGTGTCCTCTTCTGCGTGTCTCTCCTACAACATGACACTCAGGGTGTAGTGAAGTGTTTACATGATAGTTCAGGTTTTTTCTGCTATCAGATCCAATGATCTTGGCCCAGTCCAATATCAACTCTGAGTATCAGATCAGTACACCCACACAAATACAAATGAATGAGGAAGTCACTACACCGCCCTTGCACTTTAAATTGTAACTCATAATTCACAACTTTCCTTGGAAAACAAGACCTCTTCTGTACTTCAGTAATTAAACGACTGTCAAGTGGTCCAGACTTGCCAAGTGTTCGATTTTGGACCAGTTCTGTTTTCCCGTTGGCACATATTAACACTCTATATGCATTCCATTCGCTAAAAGAGACAAAGTGTCTGCCGGGAAGTGGGGGAATTGGAGGGGTCTTGGAAAGTAGAAGGCCTTGCGGCTGCGTATTTCTGTATAATCACACATTCTGGCATTCTTAATGAGTGCAAAGTTTCTTGGGATATGTTAATAGCATCTTGGACATAAATAAAATAAAATGTAAAAAAAACTAGCATCTGAATAAACACAGAATATTTTAATGGTTTAAATAAAAGCTTTGGGGGTTTAAAAGTAAAAGTTAATTGAAACCAAGACTATAGAACACTGAAGCGTCACAGCGAGAGAGCCAAGGGATGCTCAAGCTCAATTTCAAGATTAAATTCAAAAACCTTGAGATTTCAATTCATTTCATTCATTTTGCTTGTTTGGTGTTTGGTGTCTAGACATAACATAAAAGGTGAAATTACTGTAATGGTCTGAATAGGTATAGCTAGCTACACTATCTCCCAAACTATTAGATTACCTTAAATTATTAGGTTAAATAGATGATCTTAATTTATTATATTAAATTATTAAATTATACTGCTATCTTCGACAATGTAAACAGTATGTAACGGTGTGCATGTGTGTATGTGGCAAATAAAGAACAATGAATCTAGCACACAGAAAGTTCAGATATTAAATGGTGAATGTGATCCAATGGGGTCAAGATATTGTAATAATAATAATAATAATAATAATAATAATACTTTATTTATATAGCGCCGTTCTTAACCTCAAGGTAGTTTTACAAACAGTTGAGACATAGAACAAGGAACAGTGTTTAACAGACAATAATAGACAAAAACATTCAGCAGACCAATTTACAACAACAGATTTCAGTCGCAGGAAAAAACGAATCCGATAGCAGAATCAGGAGTTAGAGAAAAGGCACTGAGAGAAAAGATATGTTACATTGGGTTTTGAAAGAAGCAAGAAAGGAAGCGGATACTCTGGGAGCCACAACACTAAAAGATCTACCACCCACTACACATACAGTCTTTAAGCAAGACAGTACAGTCCTGTAAAGAACCAGTAAATGTAGTTGGTGGGGGAACCATGGTGAACTTTAACGGTAATGAGAAGCGGCTTAAACTGAATCCGGTACTGCGTCTGTTGGGTCCATCTGATTCATTTATGCAGTAATAGTGGGATTTTGAGTGGTGCTTAGAGACACTGAGCAGTGCTGGTAGTCTCCGACTGGTGGAATCTGTCCATGGCAACAACACCACCCACTGTGAGTCGTCCGCCTGCCGGGTCCGGCCATTCAGTAGCCTTCAGATTACCAGATGCAGTAAAACTCTGCAGCTGCAAGATAACGGTAAACACATATTGCTGGATTGCAGCAATATATAACAGTAATATAACAGAGAGTGGACCTCAATTAAACACTGAGGTAGAACCTCATACTGTGCAACTGCTTTATATCACCGTATGAGAGAAAGAGAGAGAGAGAGAGAGACAGACAGAGAGAGTTAGAGAAAGAGGAAGAGAGAGAGGAAGAGAGAGAGAGGAAGAGAGAGAGAGAGAGTGAGAGAAAGAGACAGAGAGATAGAGAGAGTGAGACAGAGAGAGTGAGAGAAAGAGAGAGAGACAGAGAGATAGAGAGAGTGAGACAGAGAGAGAGTGAGAGAAAGAGAGAGAGACAGAGAGAGAGAGAAAGAGAAAGAGAGAGAGAGACAGAGAGAGAGAGACAGAGAGAGAGACAGAGAGGGAGAAAGAAAGAGAAAGAGAGAGAGCAAGAGGGAAAGAAAGAGAGAGAGGGAGAGAGAGAAAGAAAGAGAGAGAGCGGGAGAGTGAAAGGGAGAGAGAGAGAGAGAGAAAGAGGGGGAGAGAGAGAGAAAGAGAGAGAGAGAGGGAGAGAGATAGATAGAGAGAGAGAGAGGGAGAGAGAGAGGAAGACAGAGAGAGAGAGAAAGAAAGAGAGAAAGAAAAAGATAGAGAGAGAGAAAAGAGGGAGAGAAAGAGAGAGAGGGAGAGAGATAAAGGGAGAGAGGGCAAGACGGAGAGAGAGGGAGAGAGATACAGAGAGAGAGAATGGAAGAGAAAGAGCGAGAGAGATGGAAAGATGTTACACTGACAGAAGCACTGCTGTCACCATAATAACATGGTGGAAAGGAAACATCAGCCAGAGCTGTCATTACACATCACCACAGCAGTTCCTAGATAGAGCTGCACTTAAGCTTTTAAATACACACACACACAGGCATGCGCGCACACGCGCACACACGCGCACACACACACACACACACACACACACACACACACACACACACACACACACACACACAC
>JBBJLS010070767.1:0-11628 GCA_037577275.1 Bryconaethiops microstoma | reverse complement strand
GTGATGAATCTTTTGAATGGAACTCAATAACATTGTAGAAAAGACAGTTTTCATATCGGGTTTTCAGGTTTAATTTAAAAGTAGCAAACGAAGGATAGTTTTGACAACTTTTGACAGCAGTGTTTGCAAATGGAAAAAAAAAAAAACCCAAAGCTTCTGATGCAACTCAGGTGTTCTCATCCTGAGCAGCGTCTAGAATAAGAACAAGAGAACAAAGAGGACAGCCTGTACAGACATGCAGCAGTTACAGCGTCTCTCTCTCACACACACAGCAAGTGAATACCTGTCTCACTCACTCACACACTGTAATTATCAGAGAGAGAGAGATAGTGAGCGTGAGAAAGAGAAAGAAGAGGGAGAGAAAGACAAAGAAAGACAAAAAGAGTGAGCGTGAGAAAGAGAAAGAAGAGGGAGAGAAAGACAAAGAAAGACAAAAAGACAGAATGAGAGGGAGAGAAGGAGAAAGAGGAAGGAGAAAGCAAGAATAAGAATAAATGTGGAAAAAAAAAAAACTAAAGAAAAGAAAAACAGGGAAGAAGAGTGAGGAGAATGTCAGAGGGAGAAGAAAAAAGAAAGAGACACCTTACATGGTGTTCTAAGCATTAAAAGATTCCATCAGAAACCATTAAACCAGTAAAAGGGTACACATCCATCCACACACACCCACCCCCCCCCCCCACACACACACACTCACATCTACAAGAACACCACAAGTCTACATTTCAGTCCAAAACCATTATGCTAGATTCTGCCTGTGTGAGCCCTTCTGACCAAATATGGTTAAATGAACAAAGCTGTTGAAGAGAGATGAACTATATATTGTTTGCTGATGAGTATTGTGATGTCTGCTCTTTACAACACTGCTATCACAGAAATCTGCACAATGTAAATGTACTGCACTGTTTTTTATGTGCTTTGAACATCATGACCAATCACAGCTAGGAAGGAGCTTCTGTGGATGTTCTGATGAATCAAAGTGTTCATGCGGGTTAATTTTAGGGTACGACTGAGTTTTCACTAAATTGTACAATTAAACTCCAGGGAGATGTTAAGGGCACAACGTACTTGTAATTTTTAGTGAGCTTCTAGTGAGCTTCACTGTCCTTTAGACTTTCCGGAATGTCACACCAAGTCTACAGCAACAAATAAGTCAACATCAGTCCCACATGGAACTGGTTTGCTGAGCAGCCTGATGATTATTGATGCAAACCGATGATGTGAAAGTGTCCAAGTTCATGTATTAATTTTTAGTCAACTTAATAGTTCACCCCAATGACAGCAGGGAGAAGGGACCCACTTCCATAGGAATCAGTGCAACATTACTGACTCACTAGCATCTGTTTAATATATCACAACTGAAATACGTAAGCACACATAAGCTGGTGCAGCTGGTGGCCTAGTGGTTAGGGCGAAGCCCCTGCAATCAGAAGGTTGTGGGTTCGAATCCCATCTGCTGGTGACGCCACCGAGGTACTGTCCCTAACACTGCTCCCCGGGCACCACTCGCCCCAACGTACAATTGGTGGGTAGGACACTTGCCTGTGGACCAAGAGGACATGGGTTCGAATCCTACCTTCAGCACCATCACTGGTTTCCCAAGCAATACCCTTAACCCCAAGGTGCTCCAGGGAAACTGTCCCCTGTAGTTAGGGAATGGATGTCACTTTGGATAAAAGTGTCTGCTAAATGCCGTAAATTTAAATGTAAATATTAGTGCATATTTTGTCTGTGAGGTGCAGCGACTCTGCTGAGTCAAACGACAAAGAAAGGGAAAGCATTTCCTGTTAAGACAACAACAAAAAAAAAAAAAGAGATACTGGTTAGAAAATTGTGACTTTTACATCACATATGGCCAGGTATGTATGTGTGTTACCTGGGGAAGTGACAGCAGTGGGATGAACTGTGGGAAGAGAACAAGCTGACAGAGGGAGTGTGATGCTCTGGAAACTGAGGATCCAGACATCCATTTGGACCTAAACATCGTTGTGGACTAGGTGTATTCAGCTTATGACAAAAGTCTTCCCTGATGGCATTGGCATCTTTCAGCACAGCAATGTGTCCCAATATACCGCACACACTGTTCAAGAATGATTTAAGGAACCCTATGAGAAGCTCAAGGTGTTGCCCTGGACTCCACATTTTCCCCAGATCTCAATCCAACTGAGCTTCTGCGGGATGTGCAGGAACAACTTGCCCTCAATGCATCGTGGCTCCACCTCGATAATTTACAGGATTTAAAGGATCTGCTGCTACCACCTTGGTGCCAGATACCACAGAGCACCCTCAGAGGTTTTGTAGAGTCCGTGCCTCAGCGGGCTGAAGCTGTTTTGTCAGGACACAGAGGACTCACAGTAAATTAGGTGGTCATAATGTTTTGGTTCATCGGTGTATAATCTCTATATCTCAAATTCTCTGCATTTTTATGTACTTAGGTCATTTCAGACTGTTTTTCTTAAATGTTTAAATGTTGATTCTTGCTATTTCAGTGATGCTTTAGTAATCCTGTAACTAAATATGGGCAAGCCAACAGAGCTGAAGTGAACTGGGCAGGCACACACAATGCACCTGCATTCCTGAGAAGCCAGAGAACATTCCGGAGCGCAGGCTGGTGTTAATCGCAGGGTTTTTAGGCTGGGAGCGCTTTACACAGTGGAGGAACGGTGTGTATGGAGTCCATTGTGTTCCACTGTGGACACCACAGCATGACTCACCTTCACATTCGTCTGAGTTTCTTTCAGATCACCGGGGGAAAGCGGAAAACAGACATTGTGTGGGAGGCATGTAATCTAAAGGGGGTGGGGACAGCTCCCTCAGGGGAAAAACGGACGTGAAAACCTTTCTTGAAAATTAGATGTCTGCAACGTCTGACGGGTTTATCCAGACCACCACACATATACATTGCAAAACTATACATGAATGAAAGGTATGTCGTGTCTTTCGAATGCTATGCGAGTTATTAGCTGGAAGATGTCAGCCGTTCTTCTCTTTGCTGAGACGTTGAGCAGAGACAGAAAATGTAAACAGGATCACAGCAAACGCAGGGTCAGAGTGTGTCTCTGTCTATTAATCTAAACTCTATTCCTCTGCTCTGTCTCTTCCACAGGAAGCAGACAGGGCCGTCTGGTTTAAGTCTGGTCCTAATGTGCAACTCTATCATAAAGCAGACTTAACCTGTTGATCGGTGACTACTATGCTGTCCAGAGCAAGGCCGCTTAATCCTGGTCTGGGAGATCTACCACCTCATACAATCCAGACCCAACACACCTGCCTCTAATAGTCAGATGCCCCTCAAGGCCTTCATTACCTGGAGCAGTAGTGTTAGAATTAAAGTCTGCAGGGTGGTAGATCATCAGGGCCGAGATCTGGCCACCTTTGGTCTGTACTCTATTAAAATGGTCTACACTGTTCTACATTACTATTTAATACTATAGAATAGCATCATAGTACACTATAATATACTCAAGAGTGTCCAACCTTTTACAGCTCGCGCCCCACAGACCAGACTTCCACAGCAAACAAGAAAATAAAATTTCCGACTCCCCTAGCGACCGGGTTGATGATGTTTGGCAGCTACCAAGTGCTGGATGTCAAGCTGAAGAGGGGAAACTGCAAATGGAGGTCTGGCTTGGTTCGACAGGTTTAGATGCACACTTGCTATGTTTAGTCTCCAAGCAGAGGAGCAAATAGTTTACCCTCTAAGCTGAGCATATAACACTCGTTTATAACACAGATTTAATATACAACATGTATTTTTGGACCATGATGCAATACATTTTATATGGAATATACAGAATATATTTTTACAGAATAGGAATATAATGATGAACACATCTCTTGAGGTTAAGATTCAACTCCTCCTACAGATCTGATATGTTGGAACCTAAGCAGGCAGAAATTCAGTGAGATAACAAGAAGGTGTTACTCTTTACTAACACAACAGTGACGAAAAGTGGCACTTCCGTGGCCAACTTAAATATCTCGTCCATGGTGTTGTCTGACTGGTCAAAATCTGAACCATGTGTCATACAAAACCAATCAAAATCCATTCCATGTTGTCAGAGTTTGTGAGAGAGTGCTGCCCTTGCACTTCTTTCTACACCGAGCGGGACGTTTAGGATATGCTGAGATGAAATGGCACCGTCATTAAGGAAACAAGCACAATTCACTCTGTAACATTATTTCATTCACTCACACACACACACACACACAGCAATTTAGCATCAGTTTTAGCATCAGCTCAAAACCTCCCCGGAACAGCGTTAGATGAGAGTAAGCTTACTGTGAGGTAAAACTACACCTACTGTAAAGTATAACAATCGGTCAGAATGACCATATAGATCACATGAAAATTACAGAGCATTCTAGAGCACTTTTAAATTTAATTAAACAACATTCTTTCCACAATCCATGTTAGTGAATAGAAGTTCTAATACACACACTCAAATGAACACAAACCCACACTCACCCATACATAAAACACCATTACATCATTCAATACACAGGCCTGCCTGTTTTCATGCGGTCACACACACACACACACACACACACACACATACACACACACATACACACACACATACACACACACATACACACACACATACACACACACATACACACACAAAATCGTTCTTCAGATAAACACAACAAACATCCTTAGGATTACAGCATATCAGTGGAATGGAAAGAATTCCTTTTCTGTAGTATATGGGGTGAGGGGTGAACAAGTCAAAGGCATTTAAGAAGTGAAAACAGGAGTGTACTCCAAAGGGTGAAAGGAGGAAAAGGAAGGATGGAGGCAAGGGAAAGCACAGGCAAGCAGGAAGGGAAGAAAAAAAAATCCAACCTGTCTTACAAAAGCACGTAGAGAAACAAGCAACAGAGGACTTTACAAAAACACAACAACTCTTCAGATCGAACAATGAGGTCAACTCAGCAGAATTCTACAGCAGAATTCAATCAGCTCCAAACAGATACACCATAAGAACAAGCTTCTATTGCTTGTTAGCTTCATATCACATAAGAAAAAAAAATAGAAGAGCAAAACATTACGTATTTTGATAGACTGGTATTAAAAGCCTTGAAAAATACCTAATTCTAAAATAAAGTTCAACTAGAATATTAAAAAAAAAATTCAGTTACAATCATCATAAGCTGAGTTCCTAATTAACTAAAAGTATAACAATGCATCAAAATATTGTGACATCACAATGCAAAATGTAACAGCGCGCATCATAGACAGTGATTCAATGTAACTGCATTGTTTATAGTGTTAAACCAACAGCCCAGTCTAGCACATTCATGCCCCCCCCCCACCTCCTTTCCAGCTCCAGCTTCATTAGTAAATTGTGTACCATTTGAATATATCATCATTTTTCTTCAATCAATTTTTATTCTAAATCCTGATTCATTAACGACCGATGATTTTGACATGCGGCACAATGCTAACCGGTGTACTTAATATTCCATGACTTGCTACATTTGCTTCGTAGCTCCAGTGCTGAACTGATTGTCAAAAAGAGTAATAATAATAATAATAATAATATATGTATATATTATTATTAAGATTAAATAATAGTGTTTTTATAACTTTGCATAATGTATGGAACTATGGTAGATCATGGATCTGAACAATTTCCCCTGTGTACAAACAAACTTGCAGTAAAAGACGCCTCCCCCAGAATCGGAACTGGTTTTGGGCTGGAGGCTTCAGAAGTGTAGGAATTCTCTTAGGAAAGCAAAGGCAAAGAAGATGATTGTATTAAATCAGTGCAAAGTGTATTTTCCAAACACAATCATGTCCCAGAAACCTAAACCCTTCCTTAAAACAGGACTGGTCAGTAAATCTTGCTGTCTACTGCTGCATTCTTCCACAATTTTGTTTATTTACAGAATCAGAGAGTCATCAAGGACATTTGTTTTGAGTCAGTGATGGAGAATGTGCTTTAATGTGGCAACTGTTAGCGCAACAGGCCTCTGTGCTGCTCCTCCGCAAAACCAACACACTAAATCTGCCTGGCCGAGGGCGATACCAGCTACACAGAGAGCAGGATTAGGCCATTGTTCCGGCCGGCAGTGCAGACACCGTCGCTAAATACAGCCGGAATAGGAGCCGATCCACCCTGCACAAACTCTCTGCTTCCTTATTCTGGAAAAGAACAGTACTCCCCAACCTCATCTCTGCATCTGCCTTGGAGGGAATTCCTGCTCACAGTCTGAAATCAAGTCAAGTAGGGGTTCATTGTCCTTTCACTCATTTACAGAGTACACGGTGAAATGAAACAACAGAACCATGATGCAACACAAAACAGTACAAAAACTGAAACACCTCAAAATTACACAAAAGCAGGCAGGACAGGACTAGTCTGCTAGTCTGAATGAATACGGTATGATTACATGCTATTCTAGCAGCAGAGTAGTTAAAGAGTGCCAAAAAATGGATTGAGATTGAGGTGGTCAATAATTAATTGTGCAATTCGAACCTGGGTCACAGCCGTAAGAGCACAGAATCCTGGACACTAGACTCGGCATTCTCACCACCGCTGCCCCGATCAGGGAAGACTTCACTTTTCAGCTGAAAAGATCAATGGGGTCCCTCTCAACTCTGTCATGGACATTTATGCCTGATCTTATACAACTATTAGCGATGGGTGTAGTTTAAACATCTGAAATTCACTTTGTGTGTGTGTATGTGTGTGTGTGTGTGTGTGTGTGTGTGCGCGTGTGTGTCTGTCACATCCCCTTCAGTGCAAAAGGACACTGCCCTAGGTTTTGAATGTTAATGTAAAATTACCTGAGATTCAAATGCTAAAAATATAAACACAGATAATTTGATATTGATATTTTTGACCCAACTGATTGATTTTTTAAAATAATTTCCCCCTGCAGCATATCACCTTTGCTATGACATGTTAAGTGTTCAAGCGTAACCACATTTTGGTGTAATAATAATTGCAATGATGACGTTAACATTAGTAGAGTATTAATAATAATAACAAAAACAACAATAAAAATAAAGAAAATAATAATCATAGTCATAATAATAATACTAGGACAACTAGTTTTAATAATAGCAGTTATGTTCCTGGTGAAGTGTCACAACTTTGTGTAGCGCTCTGAGAAGGAATGTGGAAACAGGTGAGATTCTGATTCAAAAATTACATCATAGCAGATTATCAGAGAGCCGATCTGTAAACAGACGTCAGGCGGCATCTTGGCCACACAAAAGACGTCAAGGCTAAACACGGAAAGAAGGGTGGAGAAAGGTGAGTTCATTTAGAAACACCACGCCAAAATTCCTCAACTGCAAGTAACTCTGCTCATAGCCATTCTCTTTTCTTAAAGCAGTACAGATGACATTCCTCATTAGTACCCACCTCATCTCACAAGACATCCTGTCCCCACTAACCCTTTCTACTGCTGTTAAAAGGGTAAATGTTGCATGTTATGCTGATTCAAATGTAATAATTTACTAGGTCAGTGATGAGAACTTTAGGTGATTTAGGTATTTTAGGCACTAAGACACACTGGAAATAAACAGCCACCTAAAATGTAAAAACAGTTCACAGAAACTTCTCAATTCATTCCAACCGCATGCAGTTCTTCAGTGAGGGGTCATGGATTTGATACGGTTTGATAAACTGTCAACTTTAAGAACAGACAGCCATTTTAGACAGACAATTACACGAAACTGATTCTAGATCAGCACCCCCTACTCCTGAAGTGCTTTGTGAAAACTGACCCTGTGTTTTGTGTTTCTTTTTTTTTAATTTTTTTTTTTTTTTACAGCACAGTGTTGTATTCTGCCCTAAACCGCATACAGAAATCCGTGCCACCTTAATGAAGAGTGGTTTGCAGCTGGATTCCAAACCCGTCTTGACTGACTGGCTACGTCTGGGTAAGTAGAAAATTGTGCCAATTACACATTTTTTTCTGTGAATTATTCTTTTGTCTTTTTTGTTCATTGAATGTAACTTTTAACAAACCAGCCTAAAAGGGCAAAAATTCTTGATTACGCGTCTTCCGAGCTGTTAATACCTGGCTCCCTACTGTCAACAGACACACCTCAAGCTAAAATAAACAAAAATCACCCACCACTGCCGTCTAAGTGCATCATAACACCAATCAGAAGTCAATTTTTTTGGGTAAGACGCATGACATCAAATGTTTTTTCTAAGCATCCGTCTCATCCTAGCTAATAAAAATGCACCCCATTCGTGTCTATTCGTGTTTATTGCCAAATAATTTAAGCCACATTTGAAAATAATTGTGGTCATCTTAGATAATTGTAATCAGGGAATTGTGTCATAGCTGTAATAATTGTAACAGGTCAAATAATTATAATATAAATACAAAGGCAACATTTTTAGTCCTCTTCCCACAACACTGTGTACAGAACCAATAACTTACCACAGAACTTCTCCACTTGCTGCAATGAGTGAGAAATAATTTATGAAAAACTTGCAGCAGGCTTTTGTAATCCCAGCGACTTCTAAGGGTTAATGTGTGGGATCAGAGCACGTGATTAGATCGGTGAATGTAACTCGAGGCCGGAACAGTGAACGGATGACAGGATTGTGTTAAAGTGGACCAGTCAGAATGAGCTCATTCATCACATGCAGGAGCAGCATTTGCATAACAAAGACAAAAGAGATCTAATCAGTACATCTGCAAAAAGGAACAAAACGTGCATACAGTACCGAGCAGAAGTCTTCAAAACATTGTTATGTTTTACTGTATTTCTGTTTATTTGAACACTATTCTGTTATATAGTGTTCATGGTGGCAATAATACTTCTCACAGATGCATTTCTTCAAACAATTGTATTATTGTTCTTGTTATCATCATCCTCATCAGTGTTATACCATTGCATAGTGATTTATTTTTAAACATAATGTTTAATTTTAAACACTGAAAAATAAAGCTTTCAGTCAGAAAGAGTGTTGGACAACTTTACTGGGATCTAAAGGGTGAAAGACGAACTCTTCAAGTTCTTAATATGGAATTCTAACATAACAATCAAATATTCAATACAACCGATAAACCAGTGTAAGCTGTTCGAAAATGCAGGCACTCACCCACACTAGAAACACTACACAGGTGGTTTGTGCTGTGTGAGTAAGTGTGTGATGAGCAGTAGTGGAGTTTTTTTTTTTTTTCCTTTTCAATTAATAGGTGTTTAAAGTTGGCGGATGTGCTAACTCAGCTTTTTTTTTTTAACATGCATATTCACATTCCAATAAATGTGTGGAAACTTAAAATCAGCTGTTGTTTTCGACAAATGGTTCACTTGACAAGCACTGATAAACTTACACAACCACACAACATTAGTTCTGGTTCTGGTTCAAAGGGAAGACACAACAGCGTTCACTTTCCCTCTCTTTAATATAAAAGCTCATACCACACGACCTCACTGTGTTTGGATTCACAGTTTGATTCAATCTGCTGCCACATTCCAAAAACACTTTCCACCGCACTTGCTCGGCCTTTGATGCTGCAAACACACTTCACACAGCTCTACGGTCCAGTGCTCACACATTCACCTCAAACAGCTGAAAAAGTCTTTAAAAAAAAAAACAAAACAAGTCCGAGAGATTACTTTTGCTCTCCCAAATGAATCATGTGAGTTTCAAGTGCCATGTGCGTGTGAAAGCCTGTGTGTCTTTAATGAAGGAAAACCAAGCATAATGTTTTTAGTACGCACAGGAACAAAAGATGCTAGGTAGACTAAAGTAACCGCACTTCGTAAGGATAAAAGATTAAAATTGTGATTAAAAAGTGTCTTCTTGAGGTACGAGGGTAATGGAGGTAACCAGCAAGATTGTTAGAACACCAGTCAGCATCATGAAAATGAAACTGTACAAATGTACTCTGTATAACAGGTTGTTGTCTATAAAAATGGACAAGCATGCAAAAATCAGCCTACAGTTTTAGTTTTGCTCGACACAGTTCAAAGAAAAAGTGGGGCAGTTTTGCGTTTTCCACCAAGTTCCATTACTACTTTAGTCTAATGGCAAAACTAAACTCTGAAGTCAAACAAATAATGTCTTGATTACATTTGTAAGGTTTGATTTTTTGGGGGGACAAATTATTGTATGAATATAAGCAAGAATCTCTATGAATTAAAAATGCTATCTAAGCTAATAGAAGCACATTCCTTCAGGTCACTGCATACTGATGACCCAGCAGGTCACATAAAAGAGGCGGTGTATGTGTGTTTTTATGACCGTGTTTGTTTTAATGTTATACCACCTTCAGTGCCGGGATTAAAGTCTGAGCCGTATCCATGGCGACAACACCTAGTGGCATTCAGCTGAAGTTATGATCAGGTTGGCACGACTGTCGGACAGCAATAACAAAGACAAATGCAGTAAAACATAAATTCCTGACAGATATAGTTCACTTTCTCAGACTCTGCTGTTACTGTAATGAGATAAACTCGGCTTAAAGTGAAACTAGTGATAAATCTCTGACCTCATAACGACTCGATTAGAGTTCTCTGTATTTACATTTGACACAATCATCAAATTTCACCACAACTAGAGTTTATTATTTATTTAGTCGTTTTTGATAAAAGGCACTACCACAACAGTGGAATACAGACGATAAGAACAATACACCTAGCATTTGGTTTGGAAAACAGAATTAGGTGTATTTATCAGAATATAATACATTGAAATGACATGATATATTATTTACAATGCGGCTGCTTATATGGACTAAAAATAAGTGCATACTTGATTAAATATTACAATCGATAGTAATTGAATTCAAATATTGCCTTCAGATGGATTTATTTTTATGCCATCGGCTTAAACTAAGACTACAACAGCCACTAAAACAGCAACCCCCAGATCAATGTATAAATACGGCCCACTTCATTGCACCCCTCATTTACTGGCCATTTAAGTAAAAACACTGACCCTATGGTTCCACTATAGACTTCTGCCTTTTTCACCCTTCTAACCTATTCCCCTATTCATCATCCATGATCCCGTTTCTGACCACAGGGCCGTGGCTGTCCAGATTTTATTTTGGTAGTGGGCCATTCCTAGCACAGCACTGATATGGTATTAGTAGAGTGTGTACCAGGAACAGTAATTTATTTTGTTTGTTTGTTTGATTTTTAAACACACGTTCACGTCATTGCCAGTTGAGAGGGGTCCACCACCTGAAAACATCCGGCCATGAGCTGCTATGTGATCAGAAGCTGACCAGTCATGAAGGGATTCAGACGGGGACACAGTAATGAAGGGATAACGGTTATCACAAACCACACACTGGCAAGGAGGATCTACAAAACAGGGGTTTCTGATAAAGTGACCAGGGCGTAGGCTGTATTTGAAAGTCTTTGCTATTGTGGGGATGAAACAGTCTACAAGTTGAAGCAGTTTTTCATCAATACTTCAGGACTTTAACCATGACAGTGCTAACCTGTGGTCAGTATCAAAGGAGAATGGCAGGAAAACGGGAACGGAAAACAGAAAGAACCAGAGAGAAGATGGGGATAACGAGGTAGCTGGTGAGAAAAGCTGAATACTAGCAGGAAGGCTGCTAAACACACACACACACACACACACACACACACACACACACACACACACACACACACACACACACACACACACA
>JBBJLS010070766.1:0-11630 GCA_037577275.1 Bryconaethiops microstoma | reverse complement strand
GTTTATGTGTGTTAAATGTCTGTCTAGAGTGTCAATAAATGTTGTCTTAGCGTGATCAGCGATTCTTTCTTCTTCAGATAAAAGTGAAGTCACTTCATGGCTGCGATAAATGTTACGTATGCTCATTAACGTAATAATAAAGAACAAATTCAGTTCACTTAAGTGAACTCTTCCTAATACGCAGTTAGGAAGAGCTCTAAAGGGTTGATTACCGTACTCCTGCTGAACTATCTTGCTGGCCGAATAGTTTATGCTGGATTCCGTAATGAACCCTGCTTGATAAAAAACCCCTAATTAATAATTAATTAATTACTAATTCAATTAATGAATATAGTGGTGAATCAGCCTAAACTGATTGTGGTGGAGGATACCTAAATTTGAGGTAATCTTGTTCCTACATGTCAGAAAAGTAAAAAAGTTGACTTTTCTGACATGTAGGAACAAGATTAGCTCAAAAAAAATAAATAAATAAAGGGATTTGCTTGCGCTTCAGCTGACTTCCTGAGGCTCAGCACAACTGCATTCACCTTTTTCAAAGCAAGAAGCGTTCAAGAATGATTATTTGTGTAATGAAAAATTCATTCAGTGAAACTTTAACTACTAACTTTTCTTCATAACACTGCCCCACATTGGCTCCTTCATGCTGATCTTAGCGTGCAGATGTCAGGCTGGGGGGCAGACAAAGATCTGCCCACCAGCCACTCTCACTAGTCTTCAAGACTGCTTTGAGCACACTGATTGAGTCATGTTTTGGGAGGCCACAAGCTATGGCGGCTCCAACAACTACATGACGCAGGTGACTGGTTGTTTTGCTTCACAGCGTATTTCCATGAAATGACAAATGTGCTTGCGTTGACCGATTTTAACTTTGAATCATGTCGGAAGAGTCATTTTGCTGTCCATAAACCCAGTGTAAAAGTGATTTCTACCTTTTCATTTCATTTTTAGTGCAAGAAACTTAATGACTATTTGTGAAGTCAAAACTACATTCCTTTTTGTCAGTCTTGAAACAAATTTTAACGTATGTCAAAAAAGGCATTTTGGTGTCCAAAAAGTACTGTCACCTTCTATGCACTCATTTCATAAACGCAGTGTCGTTGTGGCAGGCTTGGTACGGCCACAATCACATTCTCAGCACTAGAAACACTAAAGATGACTACTGAAGTTTCACAGTTCATTCTGTAAAACCATCTTTAGTAAAAAAAAATATTGTACCCTTGTATCATGTCAGAAAAGTAATTCTTCTGTCCAAAGTATCCAAGTTGTATTCTTCTGTGAAATCTCATCTCAGAAACTCAATATTAAAGCTGTTTCTGATGCTCCAGATGGCTTCCTGAGGCTCAGCATCTTTGCAATCATATTTTCAGCACAAGAAACACAAGATGACATTTGGTAAACTTTTTTTTTAACTTTAATTATTAATTTTTACCTTCAGTTCTGAAAAGAATATTGTGTTGGCCGAGGACAAAGACCACGGTTATATTTGTTTTTTGTTACCAACTTATTTTTGCTTTGTCATCACCCCTTTAGGATCTCCTGGAGCAATAAATGAGTCAAACCCAATGAGTAAATTTCTCAATTTAGATTTATTGGGGTAAGTAACAGAGTTGAGATATCATTCTTTAATGGTTCTCTTTATAACCTCTCCCCACTTTACCCTCCTCATTCTCCCCCTGCTAATTCCCCTTAGGTTCTTATGTTTAACAGTCTGTAGTCATTTACAGCAAGTCACTACCACAGCAACCCACACTCAGCACAGCAGTCAAATATAGATACCACAAACCCTCACTCATGTCACACCTTCACAGCACTATCACTCATAGAAGGAGAGAGAGTGCACCCAGCAGAAAGAAAAACTCAGTCATTGTAGAATCAATCTACCGTTCTGTCGGCACTTGATTCCCCACAATGCTGCTACTACACCGCCTTGCAGGATCTTCAAGAAAAGGCCCACAGCCCTGAGACACCCCAGCTCATAACCTGGCCCTTATGGCTAACCCACACTCACTCAGGCAGATAATGCCAACCGCTGTCCTTCCTGTGCTCTCGTTGTACCTTCCTTGGCAGCCTGGCCCTTAGGAAGAAGCACACATTTCCTCAGACATGTTGCACAGTAAGCAAAATTACTTTCTTTTGTGCTGGCTTGGATGCACCAAAAGTATCTATGTCGCTCAGTTTCACCTCCACAGATGCCATGAGGAACCTGCATACAAACGCACGAGAGATTGGTGCTGCTGGGGCTTCTGTGTCATATCTTGAATGACTTGGTTCGCTCAAGCGCACACATGTGTAGCGGTACGCTCGAGGAACAGACTGATTTTATTATGGTTACTTTTGTGAATGTGTTCTAAGAAACGCATGGCCACCGCACCACAGAACTTTGTTCTAGGACCGACCAATTAGGACTGGGAGGATAGTGCGCTCGCCAATGGGAGAGGGGGAGGGACTTGGCAGCCAAAAGAGTCTCATCACGCCGACCTACAAAACAAGTCAGCCAGCTTTCCTGCAGCAGCCGACGACAGCCCTGTGCAGCTCTCCCTCCTCCAGCGACATTAGCGGTGCGGTCCGTGAGTATCAGGCCACCCTGCCACAAGTGACTCCACGGTCGTCAACAGAGACGTTAAGTCTCCAGCGAACTGTCTGGAACTATTCGGTGTGCACGGAGGACAGAGGCGGGACCATAATAACGTGACCCGAGTTAAATACTGAACTGTAAATCATTGGTGGTGTGTCAGAAGTGACGGTGTTTATTTTGATGTTTACAATAATTGTGTGGTTGGTGCAATTTAAATACAGTTACGTGTAGTTGGTGAAAGTGAATGCAGGTTTGGAACTTATTTCATGTTTGTTTTTCTTATGTTTCCGGTTTGGTATCCCTTGGTTAGAAGGCCCCTATTTAGCTAGCTACAAAGCTCACCGGTGAGAAAGACAGTTTATCTTAACACTCAGGTGTAAAAGGGTTTCGTTTAAAAACTTTTATTTGATATTTTTATACATTTCATTCACTACTAACAACATAAAATAATTAAGTTTTTCTGGTTAATGTACCTGCTACACATGGATGTCAGCAGCAGGAAAATAAATCCTCACACGGCAGCTACAATTGTACAGTAGAGTCAGTGATCACATACTGCATCATTGTATGGTACTCTGGCTGCACCTCGGAGAACAGGATAACCCTGCAGCGCACCATCAGAACTATCCAGTGGTTCACTGGCACCCAGCTTCCATCTCTGGAAGAAATTCACCACACTCGGTGCAACCACAGGGCTGAGAAAATAATCAAGGAGCCAACCCATCCTGGTTACAAATTCTTCTCCTTGCTACCATCCGGCAGGCGCTACAGATCTCTTTCCGTTTGAGAAACAGCTTCAATCCCACTGCCATCACACTGCTGAACTCTCAACACAGCTCAACATCACACCAATAACCAGAGTAGACTGAACACTCAATCATTCACTCACACACTCACACCACTGCACCATTGTCCACACTCAACATGTCCACAGATATTTAATTATATAAAATGTGTGTGTGTGTGTGTATGCATGTATATATATACATACATGTGTGTGTGTGTGTGTGTAATATATACCTATATTTTTTCTATCTATAGCCTAGTGCAATATTCCACTTGCATATTATTGTAGCACTCCTGTTGCAACCCTTATCTCTGCTGTATATAAGTATGCACATAATGTTTCTTTAGTTGTATTTAGCTCTATTGTAAACCTGCGACTTCTGTGATTTTAAATTTTTATATTTCTAAATCTTTGCTGTGTGCATCTGCGGGTTAGCCCCAAACATCATCTCGTTGTACTGACACAATGACAGTAAAGCACAATGACAATCTATCTATTTTAATATTCATTCATATCACATTAATTTGAATGTCAGGCCCATATTATTCTTCACCTCGGTTTCTTTATTTTTTTATTATAGGCCTGCCCATTGAAATGAATAGGAGCCAAAGGCTAACCAAATGTAGTTGAACTTCACATGAAACCTCAGGCCACATCCCCCCACATAACCATACCTTCATCCAAGCCCTGCACTCATCTTTTCCTTTTCCTCACCATGCTTCATATGGCGCAGTTCAGCCACTTTATTAGGAACACCAGCTCATCCTGTACTTGAGTGGCAGGTCCATCTAAAGATTGCTTCAAGAATTTTATCTAGTTTATTTGTTATGGGCATGCCCACTGAAATGAATAGGAGCTGAAGGCCAACTAAATGTAGTGAAACTTCACATGAAACCTCAGGCTACGTCCCCCACATAACCATCTCCTCATCCAAGCCCTGCACTCATCTTTTCCTTTGTTTTCATGCCCATGGTTTCAGTCCCATTCGGTTCTACACCTCTAAACGCTTTTGTAATTAATTATGTGCCTGCCCATTGAAATGAATATGGTGGCCCATATTATTTTTCACCTCTATACGGTTTCTTTACTTATAATTTATGGGACTGCCTTCGGCTCCCATTCATTTGAAAGGCAGTCCCATGTTATTTTTCATTTCGGTTTCTTTATTTATTATGGGCCTGCCAAATGAATGGGAGCTGAAGGCCGAAATGCCATAGAGAATGAAAAGGGCTCAACTTTCAGATCGACCTGCTCGGACACGCGCCGTCCAAAACCCACCAAACTTAATGTGAACCCACCAAACTTCATGTGATCGGCCTTCAGCTCCCATTCATTCTCCCATTCATCAGGCTAACTTCCCCGACACACAAACGCAGACGGTTATGACCAGCACTCGTCTTTTCCTTGTCTTTTGCTTTCCCTTCATTTACTTCCATTCATTTTTCACCCCATTCAAATGAATGCAGTTTCGGGAGAGGAAACTTTCAGTCTCCCTACAGTGACCTACACACACACGCACACACCTGCACACAAACGCACGCACGTACGCATGCAAACAGGCACGCACTCACCCTCACACATACACACTCATACGCAAGCACGCAGCACACACACTCACAGCGATGGTGAATGGAATCGGACATCTTTAAAACACATTTAGTGGAGGTAAATGGAATTAAGATGTCTTTAAACACATATACACTTCCTGTTTTGCCGCCGGTGCTCTCAGCGTGCTCCTAGCGTGTTTGTACTTCTTTTTTAGCCGCTAATTATAATTTCTAGTGAGTGAACTTAACGTTTTGGACGATTATTAAACTATTTCCATCGGTCTGCAACGTCACCAGTCCACTGACGAGAGACGACTGGTCCAATAAACGGTAAGTTTCAGTATGGAGTTGGGCGAGAACCTTCTCCGCACGGAGTGCAGAATGTTTAGTTCAGCCCCTCTCTTCGTCACTAGCTCTAGCACTACCGTAAAGTTTACTTGTGTGAAGTGTACGTTTCTGTACGTATTTGACAGAGAAGGTCTCAGAGTTAGAGGAGCGCATCCGGACTTTAACTAAGGATAGGAGACGAGAGTCAGGAGTGTTGCTAGCCAGTCCGAGTGCCTTATGGGAAGATGGCTCGTCCCCGACTCCGGCTGCACTCTCCGACTCCTCTGTACACTCTGAGTCCAAACTACGACCCAGGTTTATGATTTACTTGCGCTTTTTGGTCCCTCTGTGATTCCGTATTACTTCAATCACGACGTCTCCGTCGTACCGTGTATTCTCCGTACAACATACCGTGTGTGTACCGTGACGGTTCGGTACGAATACATGTACCGTTACAGCCCTAATATATATATATATATATATATTACAGGTGGAGGAAAAAGTAAAAACCAATATGAGTGAAATGGATCAGATCCAAACATTGAGTTTCCTACAAAACTGCAACTTCTCAGTTCATGTAGCATCTCTCAGAATGGCAGAATGGCAGCCAGATTTTTTTCAGGCTCAGTTTTGGCCTAAAAGAAAATGCTGAAGCTGGTGTGAGCAACAGTAAAGTGGTCAAGGAGCTGAAATTAGGAACTAAATGTGAAGAATTAAAATGGAACTTTGTCAAAAGTAGTCAAAAATGTGTTTCATTATTATTATTATTATTATTATTATTATTATTAGTAGTAGTAGTAGTAGTAGTAGTAGTAGTAGCATTCTTAATTTAAAAAAATACTCCGAACAGTTCAAATCCCTCAAAATCTGAAACAAGTTAATTAGGGAATTGGCTTTTGCCTATTTCTGGATATAATTTGTATCATTATGGACATGTGTGTGTGTGTGTGTGTGTGTGTGTGTGTGTGTGTATGTGTTTGTGTGCGTGTGTGTGTGTGTGTGTGTGTGCGTGTGTTTGTTTTCCACTGCTCTCAGGTAGAACGGCGTGCGTGGAGGCTCTCATAGCTTGGGGTGCAGATGTGGACTATGACATTCCTCACCTGGGGACTCCGCTCTACATCGCCTGCAGCTCTCGGGAGCTACAGTGCACACGGAAACTTCTGGATGGAGGTGAGCTGGCAGGAAATCACACAGAGATCACAGAGCAAATCTGAGTTTGCTTCAGATAAACCAGTGGTTCCCAGTCTTGATCCTGGAGGCACAATGGTTTGGGCCCTTGCTTGTGGGCTGGAGGGAGGATTTAAGGACCTTGAGGCCTTTTCTTTGTGGGTCATTCTTCTAGGTTTTAGATCTGACAGTGCAGAGAAATGCACACGTCTATGTGCAGCCTGTGCAAAGGTTATGTTGGGTTCAGAATGCATGTTGGAATGTTGGTTCCATTGATTCTCTTTAACAAACGCATGTTGTTTAGTTTGTTTCCAGGCACTGTAGCTCATACTCACACTCACACTGGGCCTTGTACAGTTCCTGAGTGTGATTGTGCCCCCTCCCACTCCCCCTGCTGGCCAGTGCTCACATTGCACTTAATGTCTTGGACCCTGGTGTGTTTACATCACACCCCTCACAGCTTTGCCCTTTTCGTCCAGTGAGCTGCAAGATTTACAGAGTGCATCCTGTACCTTCAGATACTGAACCTGCTGTGTTTTCAGTTCCTCACCACATCGGTCAGCGGTTCTTTGGTCCACGAGCATGAAGATAGTTGCAAATTTATCTGAGAGTTCATGTCCAGTTGTTCTTGTGTCATGTGTTGCATCCAGTTGTTCTGCCCAAATTTTTAATAAGTACTGCACCTCTGAGACCAAAGTTGTCAAAATTTGAGCAAATACACCTCTGAGACCAAAGTATTCCCATGTGTCTTAAATGGCATTCCAAGTAAATCGTGCCCTATATATACATATATATTTCACACAAGTGCATATATTTATAGTTATGTAATGCTTTACATAGTTTACAGTTATTTATTGTTATATCATGCAGTTTTTATTCTATATGTTATGCTGTTTCTACTTTCTTCTTTTATTCTGTCCACTTTGGTGTTGTAACAGTGCACCCGTAGGACTAATAAAGGGTTATCTTATCTTTAAGCCAAGCAGGCTATGGAGCATCCCACTGGCCTGAAAAAACACTTTGAGATCACCTAGTGTGAGTTTACACTAAAGCTGCATTCACATTATAATGTATTAGAATGTGAATTATTATTATTATTATCATTATTATTATTATACCTGCACATTTGTGTGACCCATATCTGATGTGAACACACCTGTGGCCTGAAAGGAACCTCATACACACGTTTTAATCAGTATATTGTTACAGGGATGACGCAGGAGTCACAGACAGTACTAAATATCCCTTTAGGGTGAATGTAGTTTGACTCTACAGCGTTAATGTCGCAGGTGCGAATGTGCAGAAGGGGCGTTTCCTGGACACTCCCCTGCACGCGGCAGCGGAGAAAGACTGTCCAGAGATCATCAGAGTGCTGCTGGAATTCGGCGCCAACATAAACGCTCGCAACCTGGAGCTGCAGAGACCGGTGGAGACAGCGCCCCCTAGCAGCATGGCAGAGAACGTACTCCTACTATACGAATGTAAGCGGCCTGAAATTAATTACATATATAATTATGTAATAAATAAATTGATTACACACGATACTGTGCAAAAATCTTTAGGCACCCCTCATTTCTTCATATTTAGCTTTCAGACCATCTTGTATTTTAATATGCTTATCGCGGGGGTTACGTTCCAAGAGCACCAGCGTATAGTGAAAAACCGCGATTAAATCCCTATTTTTATAGTGTAAACCCTAAATATGCCCCCAGATATGTTCCCAAAACACTTTAATTTCATTTTAAACTCAGCTTAATACATTAGTTGTAAGGAAAATGTGAAGGTAAACCTGTATCTGTGCTGTACAGTTCACACTGAACTCCCGCAGTGCTAGAATGTAAATACCGATGTTACCCCTGTATAGACTGGACTGTAATTCATGCAGTGCATTTTTTTAGCATGCACTGTCGTTTTCTTTGGTATGAGCAGATAAATACAGTAGTAAATTAATTAAATTTACACTAATAAAAATACAGGGCTTTAACAACACAAGAACACTCGAGACGCTCCACGGGGAAATTCTGGACTGCAGCTGCGTCAAAGGGCAGCAGCCAATCAGCAACAAGGAGAAATAAATAGCATTCTCGGATTGGCTACTTTCAAATCTCCCGCCTCTGATTAAAACAGTATTTCACCATCCCAAGACGCCTTTCTTTGTTTCTCTCCACAGTACCAAAAATGTATAGTTATTTTTTATATGGAAATGTGGTTCAATTTACGTAAATATTTATGTTACAAAATTAGTAAATTTTTTTTAAATATAATTTAGCACTAAAATGCATGAAAAATTATATATTTCCATGAAAAAAGCTGTGACCTTTTTTTGCTTTTGTGACGTCCGGGCCTCGTCCGCCACGCCACGCCACGCCCCCTCTGCCTTGTGCTGGTTGTTTATGTTTGGGCGCAGTGCTTAGCAACCCAGCAGGAGGACGAGGGGGTGTGGCGGACGAGGCCCGGACGTCACAAAAGCAAAAAATGCGGAAGAAATCTGCAGTTTCCGCGTTAGCGCGGGGTTTTCAGCCAACAATTATTAGTTCGATTCTCAGAAAATATCCGCGTTGGTCTGAAACAGCGACTGCTGATCTGTGTTAAAGTCGGGGGTTACTGTATAGACTATAATGTCCCATTTAGGCCTGGCCAATAAAAGTATATGTATTAAAATCGTCTCTGTTTTCTGTGTCCACAGCGATGCCGCCTGCTCTGAGCCAGTTGTGTAGGCTGAGTATCAGAGAGTATTTGGGCCGGACCAGGCTGCACCTCATCCCCCAACTCAGACTCCCCACCCTGCTGCACAGATTTCTGCAGTACAGATAGACCCCCCGTCTGTCTCTCTCTCTCTCGCCGTCTGTCTCTCTCTTTGTCTGTCTGTCTGTATGTCTTTCTCTCATCCTTTTCACCTCTTTCTCCTCTCAGTGTCATCTTCATTCAAGTGCATTTATCACACGTCCTTCAGTGGCATGTTTTTAGGTGTTCTCATCACTCACAGTTATTTCAAACTTTGAGTTTCTAACAAATATGTTTATGTGCAAAATCCGCACCTTCACTAATTCTGTCTGCATCCCTGTGAGACCCTTAATATGTGAATCAAAAGTGCCTGCATAGCATCACTGTTATTTTCTTTATCATTTCAAATGCCAGCTGTCATTTATGCTCTGTCAAAAGAATTAATGACCATCCAACCGACGGAAATGGTCCAAAATTACTTGCAGTAAGATCTTTCACTGAAACTTATGAATATTATTCACTTTTTCTGTTGAGTAAATTTATTTGGAGATGTGAGGTTTCGTTTCTGGCAGCGATGGTAAGCTTTTCAAATGGCCAAGTTCATAAGATCAGACTGAAATGGAAATGTTGGAACATCTAAACAAAAGTCTAAATAAGCGGTTTTTGGTCTTCTGTTAAGCACAGTGGTCTAACAGTGGTCCCCCCACCCCTTAACTTAAATCATTTTGAACATTTAAAGGGGATATATTGTGCAAAACTCACTTTTTGCATTCTTTCATAATTCCATTTGTGTCTCTACTGCTCCTATAAACACTCCAAGCATGAAAAAAAAAACATCCATCCGTTTTCTGTAAAACAATTGAAAGATTTTGGTGTCAGAAATCATGTGCTTCTATGAGCCGTTTGGACGGCCCCCCATTGTGATGTAATTATGGGGAAATTTGCATAGAACCACCCCTCCTCTGTCGAGCCCCACCCACTAGATTAGTTGAAGATCCTCCATGTTTGTCTGGGGGTTTAACGAGCATAAGACTCCGAGCGCTGTGTTTACAGGCAAAGACAAGTCAGTCATGAAGTGTTGTGTTCCTCTGGCTCCGGGTCCGACTCATTTTGAAAGGGACTGAAGCTGTGAAGAATAAAGCTGGTGAATCTCTTTATGTGAGAGTGATTTTGTGCAAAGAACATCATGAACATGTTTTGTAGCCCATAGAGCTTTTATAACTAAAGTGAGTTTTATATTATATGTCCCCTTTAAGACGTGTTTTTGTGTCTCGAAGTGTATTTTCTTTAGTTTAGCACCGGAGCTACAAGCAATTGAAACGCAACCAGTCAAAAACATTTACACTACCAGTCAGAAGGTTTTGCACACCACAGGTTTTTACCCTTTACACATTTATTTCATAAACTGCATATTTTTATTCTTGTTAAACTCCAGGAACTTGTTGAGTGAACAATTATAAATGAAAATGTGTGAAATAAACCCAGTTTCTTTTCTAAGATGAAAGAATCTGTAACAGTGCAGGTCTGACTCCTATTAACTAGTTGTTGGTGATGCAGAGTCAAATTCTAGACTGTCCTTTAACTTTAAATGCACTCGTTACTGTTTCAGCACTTAATCGCTCCTTAAACACTCGTCTGGTGATCCACAGTAATTATAATTATATTAGGTGGCTTTTTGTAGGTCAGTAGTGATGAATAAAAAATGAACATTTTGTGGCCAATAAAGGAACTCAGATGGTGAAAATACTGTACATTTAGTTGTTAGCAAAGAATGCTGAGTATACTTTTAGTAAATATTAAATGAGTTACATGCAAATTTGGTAAATCTCAGTGTGTGCAACCTTTGAATGGAAGTGATGGTTGTTTGGACATTAATGCAGTTTTTGCCATTTTCTCTTCTGAAGTCTAGTTGCAATACCTTTGTTAAACTCCTTAAATTACATAATTTCAGAACCACTATGGTGGAAGAAGGAGAGAAAATTATAAGAATTGCATCAATATCCAAATACTTTTGGATCTAACTGTATGCATTCTAATTAGTATTGTGCTAACGGCCTAAATTATCAACACTCGTCTTATATAATGTAGAGTTGACCTTCGTGTGATGTTTGGGATCCTGTGTGGTCCTGTGTTGTTTATTTTAGCCGAATAATTGGTGCTAAATGGAAAATTCTGTGGTTCCTCTTTTCCCTTGTGATTCTAAAGGGCCATTTTGAGTCCAGAATATTGACATATTTATTTTGGTATTAATTTCTGTTTTTAGTATATTGATAGTATTTGGACCTTTTTTAACTCTGTAGACCTGAACAGGATCCTTCTTGTCATTTTGCAGAGTTGCACTGATATGTAAAGCACTAATCAAAAGTCTTGATCCCCCTCATTTCTTCATATTTTACTTCCAAAGGTCCAGACTTGTGGTCTTGAGAAACAGTTCTCCAGGCTTCCTGAAGGACTTTCAGAGTCTCTCATTTCCAGTCCAGTCCCTGAACCGGACCAGTTTCAG
>JBBJLS010070765.1:0-11631 GCA_037577275.1 Bryconaethiops microstoma | reverse complement strand
TTTATTAAATAATTGCATAGTGTACTTTTTATATTATACTGTTGTATTGTAAAGTTTTTATTCTATTAGTTATTCTGCTTCTACTTTTGTTCTGTCCACTTTGCTGCTGTCACAACGCAAATGGGACTAATTAAGGATTATTTTATATGATCTTATCTTAAAACTGGTCGTTTGATGTGAAATGCTCTGTTCTGGAGAAACCCACCAAGTCAGTGTTGTTCACAGTGGTGGTTAATGGAACCAGGCGTCTGAGGAGTTCAATGCCTCTAAAAGCTCACTCACAGAAAGCTGTTACATGATATGTTTATGGATGCGTTTGAGATTTTACGATAGTTTTGCAAGGTTTGGCCTACAATGTGGTTTTAAAGACTGGAGGAGAGGTACATGCCTGCTGTTGTGAGAAAAATAGTACCCAAGGACATTTTTTGGTTCAGGAGACGTGTAGGTTCACTGGTGGTTTGAGCAGAAAATAAAATGGCTGTATTTCTTTTGTGACACCAGGTTCCATTCACCACCTTTGTAAAGAGTCTGCAAATTTTTCAACAACGACTCACGTCTCAGATCTTGAATTATGCAGAAAAATGGAAATTATCGGTGGAATTCCCCCATTACATCACATACGTGTGTGTGACAATCATAAAACATTTCACCCTTACACTGACCTCTGTGTCATCAGTGCATGAGAAGTACAAAGAATTACAAATGTAGAAAGGTTGTAATAAGACTAATGTAATTCATTGCAACGTAATTAAAGAAATGGTTCAGAAAAAGTCTAAGTCGATGTTTCTACTTACCCCTGTGTAGTCCATCAGCAGTTTTCATTTCATTTTCAGTTTTACATTTTCAATCTTCAGGTTTTAGTTCTTTGGTTTAAAATGACAGCTGCAAGACTAACATTGATAATAAACACTAGAACACAATAGTCACCTAAAAGATTTCCATAGATACACATCTTCAAAATTTCTCTCAACCAGGATCCGGCTCAAGGTGGTCAAGGCTTCTGGATATGGTTTAGGACATATGACTAAACCACAAAGCTACTTGTGACCATTTCAGACAACACCAGGGTTTTTATGTTTAAATCAATCATCCTAAACCACATCAACAAGTCTGTATGACCTTAATAAAGGTCTGGATGTGGTTTGAGGAAGCTGGTGTATGTACTTTGGGCCTTTTGGGATATTTGAGCAAAAACTTTTGTAGCTCCAATGCAAAAAGAAGCCAAATTTGGACATCGAATCTGTCATGATGGATTAACTATATGTAAGGTGAGTGTTAAATTGGTGAAGTGGTGTGATTTGTTGCTAAATTATTCTTTTAACCGTACATTTAAAGTTCTTGAAGTGTCCCCTGTGCTAAATCATGTGTACTATTAAATAGTGGCATAAGTAGAAATACCAATAGCTCAATAATAAAGCAAGTTCTAAATAAAAAAGCCAGTCCAATGATTAGAAAGTCAGTCCTTCGCCCCCTTTCAAAGATTCCCTGTAGATTTTAGGTCACAGTCATCTCACTCAAAACAACCACAAACACACACATGGTCAGATAAGACCATAACGCATATGGGCTTTTAATTAAAACATCTTAAAGCCCTTTCTAAAAATCTTAATCCATTTACTTCAATGTCTCCTCATCCACATTCTCAGTAACTGGACTATACTAGTGAGTGCTCTTTTACAAAAGGTCAACCTAACTAACGGAAAAAATGTTATTCATGTACACCAGGCACCAGCGTGCATTATCTGAACACAATCCAAGGGTAGACGATGCTCAGCATTTGATCTTATAAAAGACTCACAATGACTCACAAAAACAATGTCATGTTTTCTTATTATTGTCGCCGTTGGAACAAAACCTCATTTCTTCATTGCATCGCTTTTTATTTTCTTATATGGCTTCGAAGTACCAGTTGCCTGCTAGAAACAACAATAGTTTTTTCCTTCTCTCGTTTCTGGAGATACAAGGTTTTATTCTGACGACGACAAAACCTTCGACTGATAATAAATGTTATTGTCTTAATAATAAATGTTACATTCAGTCATACTACATTTGTTGTATATGTTAAAAAAGAAAGACAAAACAAGGTTTAAGATATTTTAACTCTCTCCATTGTCCATTATACACTGAAGACCCACTGATTGTACCTCCTCGATCTAATAAACGAGTTTTATGTAGCACTTCCACTCATAGATGACGCTCATTTCACTATTTCTCCCTTGACTTTCTTCCAGCACATTCCAAAAGCTTCTCCATCACATACCACACCAGCAATCACCTGCTTCCACAAACCTTCAGAGTCACTTGCGCTGTACACAACAAACTGCTGGCATTGGCACAAGCTGTAAAACGACACTAAGGCAGCACGCTAACAATAACAGTACTTGTATCGCAATATTATATGGCACTTCATAACTATCTGAATGTCAGTTAAATTAAAAGTATTGAATTACAATAAAAATAGAAGTGGAAGTGAAATGTCAGATTAGAAGTTTTAGTATCTCCATGAAAACTGACGCAGAACACAACACCGCTTGCACGACACAGCTCGCTTCTACAGAAGCAGTAGTAGTTTGTCCACTCTCAGCTCTATTCTAAAGCATGCCTGGCAACACTTGTTTTGCGACAGAGATGCCACGCCCATTCTGAGCTGCAGCCCTGCGAGCATGGACTGTGGGTGGGCACTTCTCTCTGGTTGGCATTTGGCTCGTGTGTGCCATCTTGGCTGATTCTGGGGAGGGCGCTGGAGCCAGGCTGTTCCTGCTCCTCTGTAGCCCCATCTGGGAGGCTCTACACCAGGCAGAGTGTTCTCAGAATCCAGGGTTCCTATGGCTCAGGGCTGCAGGGCTCAGACTTTACCCATGCGTCCTGAGACCGTTTTGACGGGCACCCCTCTCCGCGTCACCTTCACGTGGATGAAGAGCGTGGCTGGAGAGAGACTGGAGCCGTCAGCTTTCAGCAAGTGCACGTGCCGGTAACCTGGAGGATACAGCCCAATAAATACACACAGAAAACCACTAAAGTTCAAAGCAAATGCAAAACTCTACTTTGCACAATGTCTACTTTGCACTGCAAGCTTAGAGCCTACAGTCATACTGCATTAAACATAAAACAGACTTGACAAAATGTATATAAACTGTAAATGTACATAAAAAAATGTATATAAAATGAAAATGGCCAAAAATACATTTAAAATTTCAGACTGCAAAGCTGTTGTAACTTTGCAGCTCACTGCTGCTGAATCATCAGGGGAAATGACTTTGAAAAAAATGTTAGAAAAATGTTATTATAAAATAAATAAAAGAAATACTAATCCTGTGCAACTTCACGTTTACATGATTAGAAGTGATTAGTATATTAAAAAGGGAAAAAAATGGAAAAAAATTAAAAATTAAGAGAAGCTGTAGATAATTCTAAAGTGAGTTACAATATAATTAATGTCCACTATATGCATGACTTGAAACGTAGGTTGAAGCACTTCTTAAAACTTCAGCGTGAATGGGCAGAGTTTCAACGTCCCAAGCTAAACAAGCTAATGAGTTTTGACACTTTAACAGTTTAAACATACCACATCAAAAAAATCATATAAAAAAGTGAAAAAGACAAGTTTTTCCATGATAAGGAGTGACTCTTTGCTTTTGAATGGAAGAGTACTGTTATTATGAAAATGCTTTTGAGGGGAAAAAAAAGGAATGGTTCGTTCCATGGTAATCACGAAATCATTTAAATCAGGGGTGTCAAACTGCGGTCCTGGAGGGTCGTGGTCCAGCACGTTTTGGTGATATCCCTGCTCAGAAACACCTGGTTCACCTCGCCAGTTAATTGTCAGGTTTAGCGAATGTGTTTGAGTAGGAGAACCTTTAAACTGTGCTGGACACCGACCCTCCAGGACCGGAGTTTGACACCCTGAGTAAAATTACCAACAGACAAAAGCACATATACCACACACCTATGCGCAGGCTCGTGAAAGGTATGGTGTACTGGCCAACAAAGTCGTTCTTGCTTGTGTGGTCGTGGTCCTCCACCACAAAGCGCACCAGGGCCAGCTCTGGGACCTGCAGCTGGAAGCTCAGTGTGCAGTCCCAGCGTGGGTTAAAACCTGCAGTGACCACAACACACAAGTTACACGCTCGGTTGAGCAGCAAATGGCTGTGTTGCCGGGACATTATCTCTGCGTAATGAAGTGAGCTTCTCCTTGAATGATAACAGTCATGAGTAACGGAGATGCTCAGCACTCAAAACTATCACCATTAGGTTGGATGTCCATTTGAGGGTGCCAAGGTAAATGTTTGATCTGGAATGCAATACTAACAAACATTATCTCTGGTTTCACTATTACCTCACTGATGAGAGCAGATATCACACTGATAGGACCTCCATTAGTACTGGTTACTTAATGCCTGATGCAGTGCAGCACTGCAGCAGATAAGGTGTGTTTGATCTATTAGGCAAGTGTTGACTGCATGTTACATAGTCAGAATCGATTCTAATACACTTGAAGGGTCAAAAGTTTATGAAACCTCTTGACCAGCAAGACAATCAGGAGAACAGTGGTCATACCATTATTGTTGATGCGTTGGGTTTTGGCACGGGCTTTATCGATCGACACTCCATGGATCTCCACCCATACTAGCGGGTCCACGATGGAGTTGGGCTTGTCTGTGTTTATCTTGGGTAACTGCTGGGCAGAAATCACCTGTCGGGGACAGAGAATAGTTTCTTAATGGGTGAACTGTTACAGAATTCAATCGTTGAGATTCCTTCAGAGTGATGAGTGGCAAATATAGCCATAATTTGCTAACTTAAACCACCAGTGAACCTATGCATGTTTCTTTGGAGACTATCTTTCCTTACAATGCCCTGAATGAACCTCTAATCCATGAATCCATGAACTGTCATAAAACAATATCCCAGGTATCTGGAAGTGTAGTCATAGCCATTTCACATGATGGGAGCTCTTTCACTTTCACTAAGCCAGCTTTCAGAGGCAACACTGTGAACAATTCTGACTTGATACACTTCTCTACCATTTCTGAATTTTTTAATAATTCAATTATCCAGAGATTTCAAAATATCAATGGAATATCCCATTAAAAGTGGTGTCTCTAAGGGGCATATAAAGCCTCTTAGCAATGAGAAAAGTGATGGAGAGCAAAAGAACCATATGGAGTGTGTGTGTGTGTGTGTGTGTGTGTGTGTGTGTGTGTGTGTGTGTGAGTAAAAGAGAGAGAGAGAGACAGACAGACAGACAAAGAGAGAGATAGAGAGGGGGAAGAGTGTACAGAGATTACAGAGTGTTTCTGACCCGTATGGTGAGCTGGGTGGGTATGTGTCCGGGTCCTCCTCCGGTGTTCTCGGGGTTGAAGTTGGAATCTGACAGACACAGGAAGTCTGGTTTCAGCACGTATCCACAGCCACCGTTGGCGAGGAAACGGCCGCGATTCAGATCCATCTGTTCTCCCGGCGTCTGGAAGTTCAGAGCCACTGACAAACAGAGAGACAGAACCATTATCCTTTTCAGCTTAAAGAACATCACAAGTTAATCACAGACCATTAATAAATTCAGTACAGAAATATATTCAGAGAACAAAAGTGTTAAAAAGCATGTTTCTGTATCTTCTATGTTAAGGCTGCGTGTCTGCAATAAAAATACTTACATGCATAAATAAAAAACCTCCAAAAAACCTCCATCACTCCATTGTTTACTCAAATATACACCAAGAACATGAACTCTACCTGTTCCCCTGTCAACCAAAGCATCTATTTTCACAGAGACAGGGAAGTTCTGAAGCTTTTGACAGATGTGGGAAGATACTTCAGAGCTCATTTAAACATTTAGTTTTGGACTTACCCATCTGACAGCCTGCATTCCACATGTCCTGCGGATCGTAGTTGGAGGACTGTAGCCTCTGACCTGATGGGTAAATTCGGCTCAGCTGCCTACTGTTGTGCCTCACAAAGAGCTTTCCTATTGGAGGACATATGTATATATAGAAGAAATAACTTATAAAAATGCAAATTTGTTCTTAAAAAAAAAATACACATACCAACAACTTTTCTCACCCACAATATTGACCAACACACAGTCTTACGACATTCCTACACAATTTCTTCAGTAACTACTCTAAACCTCAGATAAAAGTTATGCAGTGACAGACATGATAGTACACCCACTTCAAAATTTAAAGAGCACATATCATGCTAAAACAAAACAGATTGATATAGTGTGCAAACATGTACCGATTCAAAATGTACCCATTCATTTTCCAGGCCAAATGGTCCATAGAAACTAAGCTGCCAATTAAACTTAAAGTTATAAGGAACTGTTCAGCATCAACTGCTTTTTGAATCAGATAATCGGATAAGAGCCATTTAGTCTGAAAGGTATAGCCTCACCTGAGTCTTTGATGTGTTTGAGCGCATCGTTTTCGGAGAAAGACGACATCTCACTGGAGGGTTTCTGACAGGCCGCCTCGAATCCCCCAAACGACACGCTGCTACAGTACACCACCAAATCCGACAACTCAGGACTCAGCTTAGAAGAGCTCAATGGCTAAAAGGGGACACACACACTTATCTTAAATACTTGAACTTAGAGATCATTGCATTTTTCCACATAACTGCCCAACACTGTTGTTGATTTAGAAGAACTGGAAGTTAGTGTTCTCCTACAAACGTGCTGAGCTAAAAAAGTACAAAAAGATCCAGCGATGCTTGGAGGAAGTTTGTGCTAGCCTTCGTCCCACCTCACCACTGGTAGCGTCAGTAAAAAATGTACTCTGTAATGGTGATGAATGTAATCTGTAATGGCAAATAACTGAACATTCGGTAAATAATGACTTATTTGTTAATCTGATTACTTCCTGTTGCTTTTGAATCACACGTATGTTAATAAACATAAGAAAAAACAACTTCAACAAGATGAAAAAACACAGAGCAAACAAGAAAACGTCACTGTTCTAAGAAACTAAGTCATAGAGAATGAGACATCTTTATGTGTGCTGTGTGTACATCCATTTGAAAATGTAAACAAACATTACGGTGGATTTAATTTTGCATTCAAGTAAGGCATGGTGTAGTCTGGAATGAAATATTGCCTATTCTATATTTTGTCTTGCGAGGTAACCCACCCTTCTATCTGCACTCATGGGGACTGCATGGATGTCTTAGCTAAGCTAAGTAATATTGACCTTTCAGTCAATATTACCTGATATGAGCAGACAGAGTGGTGTGTTATGAGTCTCAGTCTGGTCAATGATTGTGAGATTTTAGTCGTGCTGACTCAGTGAGCGATGAGTGTTTGTAAGTAATACCGCTGGCAATCACTTTATTTTTACAATGTACCCATGATTTAATTGCTGTCTTTATGTCTGCATTGCTCCCTTTTTTTGCATCCTGATTACAAAACACTGTTAAATTGTATTCCATTACTACCTACCCTACCCCAGTTCGTCAAGCATTAACACATTACAGGTAAACTTACAGATTTTTTACAGGATCTTACAGATTTCCAGACGGTGCGGACAGAGCTGCTTCCAGCAGGTTCTAAATGCATAACATCCTGAATTTGTTGTAAGTAACCCGAACCACCTGGAACCTACTTTCCCAGGATCTTTTTTGTTGGGGCTCTTCATGCTGCCTCCTGTCTCCTCGTCTGAGCTGGAGGAGAAGCTGGCAGAGCTGTTCGTCTTTCCTATCTGACCAGGAGTCAGCTTCTTGGCCTTCACCAGGATTCGCCCCTTCAGCTCCTGCAGAAGAAAGAAAGGACATCACTTCAGATTGCACATCTTTACACTGATGCCTTTCATTTGTGCACTTGTGAAAAATCTTATAAAGGGTGTGCCAATGATTATGACATATTTCATGGGAATAAAATGTATTATCACCACTGATTACCAGTGGCTAATGGGCTCATATGGATATGGTTTATATGCATTTGTATATATTTTGGTGGGCAAATAAAACATTTGATAAATATTAAGGGGAATTTTCATCAGCCTTGTTCAATCATTTCCAATCATAAAAAAGGGTGCCAATAATTTTGAAAGGCACTGTTTATAGCATTTATAGAAAGAATGGTTATAAGTGTAAGTGGGACTACAGTGTGTGTGAGAGACACAGAAAGAGAGAGAGGGAGGGAGGTAGAGAGAGAGAGAGAGAGAGAGAGAGAGAGAGAGAGAGAGAGAGAGAGTGGGATATACAGAGTTGTGCAAAGGTCTTAGCCAACTGTTTAGATAATTTATCTGGGCAGTAAGTGTGTTTTAACTCAGCACACCAGATCAAGACACTGCCCAAAATTCTCTACAGCTACAAACAGCACCCTAAATAAAATTCTTCTGCTCTTGAAACAAGAAAACCAAAAAAAAGACACAACTGTTGTCTTTAAGGCAGTTCTACTATTTCATGTGATTCTATGTATTAGAAAAGAATGATTTACTCTGTGGGATTGTTTTGTACTAAAAATTGTTTTTCTTTTGGCTGGTCATAAAATAACATGTAGTTTACATTGTTAAACACTACAAATACATACATACATGCAAAACAGCTTGCTTATACACATTGCTGGGTCAACTGTAAACAAAATAAGTCCAGAAGTATCTATAGTATTTATAGAGGGTCCATAAATGGGAGGAAAGCAAAGATGGGAAATAGCTGTGATTTTCTTCTAGAACCATTCAATTTACTGTCCAATATCGTGTTTGTGACTTAGTAAATTAGCAGTTTAATTAATAGTTTAATAATGTTTATTTTGTGTAATTTCATTGAAATACTTAAGCTTTAGATAGGCGTTGTTTGGCTAAAGCTGTTATAATAGTAAAAAGCTGTTCATGGTTTGGTCCAGATGTAGCACAGCTGTAAAATCATAAAAACACAAGTACGCCACCGGAAAAAGAAAAGGAAAACTCCCTCACTCATACGCCACATTACTGCGCATTTATTCGCCGCGCGCAACCAAACTAGTTCGCCTACGTAGTCCGTAAGTACGAGGTGTAAGCTGCATGGGAGTGGGAGTGAGCTTTGTAAACTTGAAACGTCATATGTCGAGACTGTTGTAACTCAATGACACCCTGTAACATCAAGGCTAGTATCTCAACAATACTGATACTTTTAAATGTCTCCTTGGACACATAGAAAGGTTTATTCTTTGTGATTTCAACCATGAAAAAAGTAAATGTGGATATCAAAAATCAGATTTTTTGCATTAATATTAAATAAACAGGAACCTCAGGTGAGGGCAGCTTTTTGAGCAACTGGTCACTGAGTGGTTTGGTGAGGAGGGCAGAGCCCAGGATGGAGCGAAGGTGCTGCGCCATGACCGCCTGTTGCTCCACACAACAGTGATTCTCCAGAGACAGGATTAGAGGATACGGAGATGCCTTGTGAGGGAGACAGAAAGAGATAGAATAAAAACAAGAGAGAGAGAGAGAGAGAGAGAGAGAAAAGGAGGGAGAGAGAGTTGACTCATCAAAATTTACCATACCACATTTAATAAACACCTCAATCTCTCCATCTTCAGTGTCACATCTGTTTTAACTTCAACTGCTGGAAACGTAAAATCAGATCTCCGAAAAAATGTGTGGTTATGTAAGCAAATTTTGCGTCCTCACCTTGAAAGCATACTCAGCGATGGTTTCAATGACTTCCTTGAAGGGGATTTTCGAGGTCAGTGTGTGTCCATGGTAGATCATGGGCTCTCCCTTATCGCCGTCCCAACAATCCAGCTCCACACAGCGGCACCCCTGATTCAGAGCCCTGAAAACACACATATTCTCATTTTCAAGAAATAATTCAACAGAATACTTGCATTGACGAAGTACCCTTTGCTCTCCACACGCCATTGAGCCTATGACCCTGTCGCTAGTTCATCGGTTGTACATTATAGCACTTAGGTAGGTACTGACCACCGCACACCAGAAAACCTCACGAGACCTGCTGGTTTGGAGAAGATCTGAATCGTCTAGCCATGATAGTTTGGCCCTTGTCAAAGGGTAAAGGGTAACTTACAATCAAACGTTACAGGGACAGTTCCCCTGGAGCAACTAAAGGTTAAGTGTCAAGGACACAACGGTAGAAAGTGGGGATTTGAACCTGCAACTTTGTGGTCATTGTGTTCACAGGCAAGTGTTTTACCCACTAGGCCATTACCACTCCACTAAAAGAAGAAAAGTGTCCCCTTATAGTCATGTGTGAACACACTACAGCACATAGTGTGAACAACGTGAAATTCTTTCTCTGTATGTACCCCATTCACCAAGTAAATCAGTGAGCTGCCACCACCAATGAGCGCCCAGGGAGCAGTGTGTGGGGACGGTACCTCAGTGATGACACCAGCAGTCTTGGGATTCAAGCCCACAACCCACAACCCTCAGGTTACATAGGCACCTTCCTAACCACTAGGCCACCAGCTGCCCCAGCTGCTCAGATCTTCATACTTTCACTATTCTTCTTGCTGCCAACACATCAATTTCAAGAACTGTTCATTTGCATATTATATCCCAAACCTTGACAGGTGCCATGGTAATGAGATGATCGATGTTATAGACATCACCCATCGGTGGTTTAATTATAGCTGATCTGTGCATATTTGCCAATATACTTTTGCCAGTGTAGATTCTCATTGTTTCTACTTGGAAAATGCTTGATCTTTCAATTCACACTCATTGTTAAATGATTTCATTTTCAAGTGATTTAAAAATTTCATATTTTGCTTACGTTTTTCTGATGTAAAGTGCCACTACCAGTCCACTATGAGCTACTGCCTCCCCCCTGAGTATAGGCCCATGGACCACTACAGGGTGCTTCACAACCCACTTGTTCGTTGAGGAACCCTACTGTAACTGTGCGGTGAACTATAAAAAGTAAAAATGTATACAGTACCTGATGTAAGGCTCAGTGCTGCTGTCGCTGGTGACCTGGTCTTTCGTGAGGTAGGTGTTGTGTGACGAGGAGATGTAGTAGTGGGCAAGGGGCTGGTTCATGTCCTGATGCACATGTGCATGATCTGGGTTAAACAGATCATTCTCCCAAGACAGCATGTACATGGTGAAGCCGTTCTGAGTCATAAACAGGTTCTTCTTGGCTAAATGAGAGAAGTAAAATAAAGTGCCCCCTTATTGTCACGCATGAACACATGACGGCACACAGTGAAATTCTTCCTCTGCATTAAACCCATTCACCAAGTGAAGAAGGGGGCTGCTACTGTGGGGCACCCAAGGAGCAGTGTGTGGGGACAGTACCTTGCTCAAGGGCACCTCAGTGATGACACTAGCAGTGTCAGGATTTGAACCCACAACCTTCCGACTGCAGACACAACTCCCTAACCACGAGGCCACCAGCTGCCCCAAGCAGAAATATACACTTTGATTAAAAGTGTCTGCCACATGCCATAAATGTAATGCAGCGTTCTCAAACGTTCTCTGTAGTTTTCATATTGAACATACAAAGTTCTTTCCTAAACAACATACTCAAGATAATAAGTTAATAAGCAATATTTTAATTAGAAGAGATGAGCTACTATGAAACCGAGTGAATGGTACAATATAATTAGTTTGCTGATGCCCAAAATTAGTGACAACGACTGGCTAAGCTGCTTCTAGTGCCGAGGTTGTTAAAATGGTACGGTCCACATTAGGG
>JBBJLS010070764.1:0-11632 GCA_037577275.1 Bryconaethiops microstoma | reverse complement strand
ACACACACCAACCCACACCCACACAAACACCCACCCACACACCCACCCACACCCACACAAACACCCACCCACACACCCACACAAACACACACCCACACCCACATCCAGAGTGACAGTAAACAAACCCAGTGAAATTTACTGATCTGGCCAAGAAACTTGAGGCATTGTCTCACATTCTGATGTGCAAGTGTTACTGTGTTGACATCCCTGTGTACAAGGTGCCCAGCCTGCTAGACCATTAAAGCAGACCAATATATTCAATAATGCCAACAGGAGATATTAAGGAAAACAATATGCATGAAAATCACGTTTTGGACTAATCTGCTGCAGCCACTTTCCAATGCTTCCCACCCAGAAAGAGACTGAGGGTCCAACTCTCGATCTGACCGATGATAGGGCCCAGGCTTAGAACCCTGGTTCTTAAACAATGGTACATGTTGCTCCATCTAATGGTGTGTTTGAGAACCACTGTCTTAGACAGAAGCACCACTCTGGAACAGCTAAAAGTTCTCAGTCAAAGACAACACAAGCAAACATGCCACAGAACTCCAAGAGCAACTCAGAAACTTTGGAGGGTGCCCAGAAAACTCCTGGATCTTTTTACAGTTTGAGTTCCACTCAGCACTCACCTGTAGAGTCAGATGGAAGATGTTGTGCTTGGCCAGTAAAGAGGTCTCGTTCGACAGCAGGAACTTCAACAGGTTAATGAGAGCTAGGAGGGAAACAGTCAGTCAGTCGTTCTTCACACAGTCTCCAGACGACATCTCATCACGCATCGGAGCAAAACTGGTATGTATGTGCACGCAAAACACCACGTAAGTATTATGAGTGCAAGAAATTATGTGTAATTATGTGTAATTATGTGTAAGAAAACCTGTGGATGTGCTTGGTTAACCAACAGACAGCACTATTTTTCTGCATGAGTGATACAAACAACTGAAAAGGCAGGAAAGAATATTTTCATTCAGACTTTATATTTTATATTGCTGAGGTCTCTGTGTCTCTGCAGCCGTTACATAAGCAGTTTAGTAAAGTTTTCTGATTCTGACGTAAAACACACAGAGAGACTTTCACTTTCTGAGAGCTCAGAATCATCAGGAGGTTGTTTAAAAAGACAAAAATGCAAAAGTGTGGCCTGAGTCCCAGTGTGAGATTCTCTGGTCATGACAGGAGAGACACATAGTAAACGTTTACATTTACGGCGTTTATCAGACGCTTTTATCCAAAGCGACTTCCGTTCCCTAACTACGGGGGGCAGGAACCCAGTGGTGTGCTGAAGGTGGGATTCGAACCCATGACCTCTTGGTCCAGAGGCAGGTATCCCACCCACTAGGCCAGAGGGAGCAGAAGCAGTACGCAGTGTCCATACCTGACCAGAGCTCTCTCCAGGTGTAGTGTAATCTGATCCTGCATTTCTTCTGATAGCAGATCAGCTTGTGAATAATCTGCACACACCGTCTAGAAAAGACGACAAAGGCACCATCAGAAACGTCCAAAACTGTCTGCGCTACTAACGTATTAAAAGAAGTGTTTTTATTTGGCTAGGTCAGATCAAACTGAGGCAGAACGCCGACGGTAAACGCTCTCTCACGTGTAGAGATCCATCGGAAATTCCTTCATCATGTGAGTAACTATGAACTCAACCATCAAATCTACAATGAGGACAAACAGAAAGAAATGGTGTAAGAGCATCAGTCACAGAAAACGGATCTGAGCGTCATACTGTCTAATCAAGGAGGACACCTGGTGTATTTTAATTATAACGTCCAAAATAAAAAAGAACTCCCGCATACAAGCAAACACAAGTCTCAAAATATTAAGCGATATGTACGTTAATATAATTCAAGCATAAGTACAGTGCAGGGAAACACGAATTTGAACTTATTTACTGAACTTCCAGTCCATCTATGTACGTCATATTCTGACAAATTTTCTTTTGACTTTGTATGAATGACAGGTTTAGGATTTTAGATTTTTAGAAATAAAAACAGGAAAAATATTTTTTGCTGATTCTTTTTTTACAAACTTCTATCAATATACGGGATTCTCTGATATATTTGCAATTCCCAAATTCTCCATAGAGTTTCAATGAGACTGAAGTTGACCTTCACCTTCTTCAGCATTCTTGAATAATTTTGGCTTTGTTTTTCTATTTTAAATGTGCCATACTGGAGGTATCCTACATAAAACAAAAGTCAATCCATATTTCCCTTCACTGTACCTTTCAAGTATATATACTTTGCTTTGTTTACTACTAATTTTCTACATATTTAAACAAACTCACCCAAGACAGCACACACCAGGGGCCGGGAGGGGATATTCTTGTCTCCAGCTTTCTTTCTGTGTCTCATTGGCTGTAAACACAGAGAAAGATAACAAAGCACTCACAATGAGGCGCAGGCACGTGCAGTGAGGAGATCATTCTAAATTTCACACATCTGAGTTATTCATGGACTTAAGCGCTGCTCAGACACAGTCTGGCAAAAACAGCGGGTGTGAACTCGACTGTGAAATAAAAAACACACAAACACCTGAGACCAGTATTGAATATATAATGGGCTCCAATGGAATGGAATAAAGATTAAATGAAGTGTAAATGTCAGCATTTTTCTGACATACACCCTGCAGGAAACCCTACAACTATCTAGAAAATCAAGGCAGATCTTGAGGATGGGACGACTGTTGGCAAATACAGAAGGAAGTCAGACATAACAGCTAGAAATCGACGTTTTTTCAGCTGTAAGAGTGACGTGGCTAACGCCGATCTGTGGCTCAGGGTGTGAACACACCACAGCACACAGTGTGAAATTCCTTCTCTGTATTTAACCCACTCACCAAGTGAAGCACGGTGCTGCCACCAACAGGGGGCGCCGGGGAGCAGTGTGTGGGGACGCTACCTTGCTCCAGGGTAACTCAGTGATGACACCTGCAGTTGGGATTTAAACCAGCAACCTTCTGAATGCAGGGGCAACTCCCTAACCACCAGGACACCAGGGCAAATACAGAAGGAAGTCAGACGTAACGGCGAGGAAGCCATTTACCGTAACAGGCATGTGGCGTACGCCGATCAGAAATTACACAAAAAGCACGTGATTAATATCGTGCAGCGCCGCTTGTGCCACCAAAACCCCTCGGACCCGCCGAGGCTCCACGGAGTGCCAGAGTGAAGCGTGAGAGGAGCGTGTGCTGCTTGGCTGGGCCGTTTTTAAACTTGTTCCTAACTCTGCTTTTAAGCCCCGTACTGGTAAAGCATTTCATGTTCCAGGTGTCGCGGCTGCACCAGTCCAGGCCTGAGATCCCGGGCCTCAGTAACGGGCTAAACCCAAATCCAGGGAGTGCTGCACCATACCGCACCAGACCGCCCTGTGGTTCGTTGCCGGCGGGGGTATGCACGGCAGTAGTTGCTCCTGTAACCACCCAGTGCCACAAACGGCCTATTTGAGCGGACCAGACAAATCAATTAACCTCGAGGACCGATGACCCGGTAACCGGTTCTCAGCCTGTCCTTCCTTAAATCCACTTTGGTAGGTACTAGCTACTGCAAACAGGAGACACCTGACCAGGCCTGAACTTTTGCAGATGCTCTAAACTAAATCACAGTCTGGTCGTTGTTAAAGTCACTCGGATCCCACAGAAAACAACTGGAAACAGAAAAGTCTCATATCTGTTGTCATAACGGTCTTGGTCAATAGACACCATTAGTGGCAATAGGCTGCTTCTCTCATGACAATGTATAGAAAAAGCAAAGCGACAGAAGGACCATTTTTGTATGGAGCAGCAGCGGATTTGATGTTCTTCAGGAGGTTCTTGGAGTTTAGATTAACTGATCCGATTGTTTTCAGAGATTTTTATTGCTACTTTGAGAAGCTGTCGTTTCTTTTGTTTAAAAACAGTTTAGAATCCGATGACAGCCACAATCCTCACCGTCGCAGGATCCCATGCTTGCTGAAAGGTGACTGATTGTCTGGATAATAAACTCTCTGTACAGAAGTGCTCTTTCCTTACCAAGCCGCATGCCGGCATGTTAGAACTTTGCCGAACCATCCAAATCTGTTTTAGCCGCATCTGATTAGTTTTATGGTACAAGAATAGGCAATAATAGTGGGACTTAAATAAAAAGCCCTGATAACTACTACAGAGAATTCCAGACGCATTGGTGAATTTCGAGGTCACTAAGAAGAACGTTAAGGAGGTGAGTAAATAAGCCCAGACGATCTCCGATGGTGTAACAGGCTCTGGCCCAATGTGACGAGAACCTAAACCCTACAGCAGGATTTGGGTGCAGAATTGCTGGATGTCTAAGTGGTGCTCTGAAAACAATGTGGGCATTAATGACCACTGGTCCATGTTCCAGGTTTCTTGCCTCAGAATGGAATCCACTGCTTGTGTGGATGTGAACAATGTGGAATTCTTTATCTGCATTTAACTCATTGAACCCATGTGGTCTAGTGGGTAGGACACTTCAGAAGAAGTGCAGGATCAGATTACACTACACCTGGAGAGAGCGCTGGTCAGGTATGGACACTGCGTACTGCTTCTGCTCCCTCTGGCCTAGTGGGTGGGATACCTGCCTCTGGACCAAGAGGTCGTGGGTTCGAATCCCACCTTCAGCACACCACTGGGTTCCTGAGCAAGACCCTTAACCCCAAGTCGCTGCAGGGAGACTGCCCCCTGTAGGTAGGGAATGGAATCACCTTGGATAAAAGCGTCTGATAAAATGCCGTAAATGTAAATGTAACTCATTCACCAAGTGAAGCAGGGGGCTTCCACCAATGAGGGGTGCCGGGGAGCAGTGTGTGGGGACGGTACCTCGCTCAAGGGTACCTCAGTGATGACACTAGCAGTTGGGATTCGAACCCACCACCTTCTGATAGCAGGTACAACAGCCCACTCAGCTGCCCTGGATTTAATCAGCCTTTCTCAAACAACCAGCAAATCCAGCTCCTCAGATCTAAAGCTGGAAGAGCTTCAAGGTGGTTGGACGCCATCAGGGCTCCAGGTCATCACTCCATCTCTCATCGCTGTGGTCCGCTGCCCTGCTGTCCTAGACTGGTTTGGCTGCTTTAGGACCTGCACTACTACTCGTCATCCCACGGCGACACAGACTCCACCAAAATCTAGCACTACTGACTCACTCTCCAGAAATAAAACTGAACTGAACTGCAAGAGGCTTTTTGTAATCGAATCCTTAATCTACACAAAGTTTCAATTCAGTCTACATGGGCCACATTTTGGTGGCTCTTGGTTAAGGGTAAAAAGTAAATGTCAGCATAAATGAGCATTTTCTCCAAATAAATTCCCAGCCGTGTAATGGCATAAATCAGTGATTTATAATAATCGATCTAACGTCAAGATTTTAACTCCTCATACATTTATCTTATGGCCAATTACAAAGAACTGGAAAGTTTTCAAAGACAGATGTTACATCAATTAACAGCACTGAACAAAAACAAGGTAGAATAAATTTCAAGCAAAGATCCTCTACAATAACAAATACATGTAAGATACTTCAGAGCAGGTTACTCTAGATAGTAGTGATTTTACAGAGCTGAAGAAGGCAACAGAATTAAAAATGCATTTCAGATTGCACACGACAGTCTGTGTCTTTCTGTTGTTTACAATGTGGAACTTATTGAAACAGTGTTTTCTTACCATTCTGTGTAAGTTTACTCTGAAGTTCATGTTGTCATCATGGAGAAAGGCATCAGCATATTGGTCCTGTGCAACAAAGAGGTCTTATAAAAATCAACCATCCACAATAAAGAGGAGAGACTATTAAACTTAGGACTACAAAGAACTATGTGTAAGAAAGTACCTCCGCAATACACGTGAGAATGATCAGACACAGTCGAGCGCTGTTGAGTCTGTGTTCATCTGAAGAGGGGAAGTTATAAAGTGCAGAAGTTGAGAGAAGGGTGACAACCGGAACATGTTAAAGACAACAGAGGATCGCTGCATTACCTTTGGTGTCCTGCATGACGATGGAGGAGTACTTGAGGAACGTGATGAGCAGGTTACTCGTCTGGAGGTCGGGGTCTAATGGCAGCTCAGGATTGTGCATCACTATGACGAAGAGAAAAAGGCATTAAAGTGCGCTGCACACGTTACAGCAGGGTCTCTTCTGACAACACTACTCCTTACAAGACTTCAGAAGAGAAAAACCTTTCATAAAGAAGAAAAAAGCAAAAAATACAGGGAACATTTCAAATGTGACCCTTGCAGAGACAACAGAATTTCCTACTATAACATTATTTAAATTCTAAAAACTTTTTCAAATGATGCACCTAATTCGGTATTCTGCACACTTTCCCCCCCAGAAGTGTTAATTTATTTTCAGCTGCTTAGTAACAGATGGGGGACCTGGTGTGTAATAAAATCACTTTGGACAGACAGACAGAAAGACAGAAAAACAGACAGATAAACAGAGAGACAGAGAGACAGAGAGAAAGACAGACAGACAGACAGACAGACAGGCAGACAGGCAGATAGACAGACAGATAGACATACAGATAGAAAGATAGACAGACAGATAGATGGATAGACAGACAGAGACAGACAGACAGACAGACAGACAGATAGACAGACAGACACGCAGATAGACAGACAGACAGACAGACAGACAGACAGACAGACAGATACAACCCCAAATCAGAAAAAGTTGGGACGGTATGTTAAATTAAAATCAAACTGAAAAATTATCTTTAACAAATTATCTTTGACCTGTATTACCCTGAAAATAATACAACAGCACATTATTTAATGTGTTCCTCATGAATTTTATTGGGGGTTTTTTTCAAAATAAACACGTATTCCAATTTTGTTTCTTGCAATACATTTCAAAAATAGTTAGAACAGTAAAGCATTTACCACTTTGTAATGTTGCCATTCCTTTCACAACACTTCAAAGACGTTTAGAGACTGAAGACACCGAGTGATGAAGTGTTTCAGGTGTAATTTTGTGCCACACATTCTGTATTGGAGACAGGTGGGACCGCAGGTAGGCGGTCAGGTACCCGCACCCTCTTCCTCCGCAGCCAGGACTTTGTAACGTGTGCAGAATGTGGTTTTGCATTGTCTTGTTGAACTCTGCATGGGCGTCCCTGGAGAAGGTCTTCTTGAAGGCAGCATATTGTGCTCCAAAATCTCTACGTACTTTTCAGCATTAATGGTGCCAATCACAGAAGTGCAGGTTACCTTTGCCAAGGCCCTGAGAACCCTGTACCATGACAGACCCTGGCTTTTGGACTTGTTGCTGGTAAACGTCTGGATGATCCTTTTCTTCTTTGGTCCAGGGCACACGGCGTCCATTTCTCCCAAAAAACACCTGAAATACTGATTTATCTGACCACAGAACACGTTTCCACTGTGTGACGGTCCATCCCAGACGCCTCCGAGCCCAGAGAAGTCAACGGCGTTCTGGACACCGTTAACATACGGTTTCCTTTTGGCACAGTACAGTTTTAACTGGCATTTGTGGATGTAACTGTGTATTCTGGTCCTGAGCCCATGTGGTCATATCGCGTATAGCTGACCAGACAAAACATGAAATATTTTGAGTTCATATTGTCTGCAATGAAATACAAGTCAAAGTAAATTTAGAAATCACTACTTTCTTTTTTTATTTGCATCACATACTGTCCCAACTTTTTCTGATTTGGGTTTATAGACAGACAGACAGATGGACAGACAGACAGATGGACAGACAGACAGATGGACAGACAGACTGTGAGAATCCAAGTGATGCATGGCAGCACACAGCTAAAAAAGTAAGCAGTGAGTTTCTCTTCACACAAACAGAGCGGGACGTCCGACTCTAGCAGACAGCGAGTGCTGCACGAGTCTCCCAGGTTCTGTCCTGCAGCGGTTCTGTCCTGCAGAGGTTCTGTCCTGCAGCGGTTCTGTCCTGCAGCGGTTCTGTCCTGCAGCGGTTCTGTCCTGCAGCGGTTCTTTACTGCAGCGGTTCTCTCCTGCAGAGGTTCTGTCCTGCAGCGGTTCTGTCCTGCAGCGGTTCTCTCCTGCAGAGGTTCTGTCCTGCAGAGGTTCTCTCTTGCAGAGGTTCTGTCCTGCAGCGGTTCTGTCCTGCAGAGGTTCTGTCCTGCAGAGGTTCTGTCCTGCAGAGGTTCTGTCCTGCAGTGCGCTAGACGGTTGATGGTAGACTGTGGCAATGTGCCATTCATACACAACACTGACACGACAAGGAGAGCCAGCATTGCAAAATTAAAAACTAATGTAAAAATTTTAAAGAATCTGAAAGGTTTCTCCCATCATGACAAGACATAAAGACAATCAGGCCAGAGTACACAGATCACTTACACACTGTATTTACCAAACAAATCTACAGCCAGCTCCGAACAGAACACTGAATTAGTGTCTGGCAGATTTGAGATAAGGACACATAGAATTAAAAAAATAAGAACGATTCTATTACTAATAAATTAAATATTTCAAATAAACAGTGAACATTTGTCACTCTGTTACTGTTTCTTAAATGTAAAATGTGAGTTAGTGAGTAAGTACTCACGGTCCAGAGAAGGGGGCGTGGTGCCCAGCGGCGTGGTCGGAGTGGTCGGGATGGTGGAAGCTGGTGTGGCTGCGATGTCGATTTCTGGATGACTCTGCATTTCACAAAAACAAAAACTTAACCTATTATAGGGTGAAATTTCACAGCTCTATTATCTCCGCAGTTTCTGATTAAAAATACGTGTTAACATGGTAATAAAACAGTGTCCCACTCACTTGTGCGAGGACAGTAATGAAGTTTCTGTTCAGATGAACTGCCTCATACAGAGCAAGCAGAATTGCCTCATTAGTTCTAAAGAAAAGAGAATTTTACAGATAAACAGTCCAGCAGAAACATGAACACCTAAACAAGGTTTTGATGACTTACTGCACTGAAAGCTTCTCTTCCGCGTCAGCAATGAACATGTTGCCCACCTACAATCGTGAAAATAATTCTAATGAATGGTTCGTCCCTGAACAGACTCGTTTAGTCTTAAAACTTTAATAAGTAAGTCTTACCATGTTGGTTAGAGTGGAAAAAAACCCTCCATGGTTTTCTTCCTCTTTGTCCTTGTACTGCCTGCGGCAGGAAAGAAAAAAGCATGATGACAGGAATTAAGGTGGGAGGAAGCGAAGGAGAGAACGTCCTCCTTACCTGTTGTATTCTGTAAGAGCGTGGTGGACAACCATACCCATACCCTGCAATAAAATCAGAGCGTGTTTAAGTTCTGCCTTAAACAGATTCACAACATTTCCCCGAAGAGAATTCACCCAAACACTCACGTCTAAAGTCGACTCCTCGTCCACGATAGACAACTTCACGATGTAGGGGTTCACGGACTAGAAGTCAAGGGAGGACAGATGAAATGAACACTGACCCAAAGAAAACAATCGGAAGCATTTATTTAAACAAATCCTAAACCCTTTTAATAGAAATATATATAATCAAAATCCTAAACGATTACCTCATATTTCCTGTAGTTCACTAGGAGAGCCAAAAGGACAACAGCATCATATCCGTGCTGCCCCCTACTGGACACATCAGAGAGAATCTACAAGAGAATTGGATCCAGTACATTAGTCATTCCACATAAACTGATGGAATCATTCAACCCGGCTTCCTGGACATCAGCGTTGAAAACAGTTACATTACTAAAAGGTTGCTTACAGGTTCATGGTCAGACTTTTACATTTTCCTGAAAGCGACCACCAACATCAGCAAGAGCATCGATGACATTTCTGTCTCCTCGACCATCACTACTCGACCCAACCAAACGCTACGGAGGTCTGAGGAGGTGCGTGTTCTGCTGAGAACCCGGCACTACCATGTACACACTAAACACATTAAACTCACAGGTACACACTAACATACTCCCCTAGTACCACTGTAACACTCTGTTATACTCGGGACACACTCTGTCCTGTTCAATCTTTACATGTTTCCGCTCATGATCACTCTGCTGTCTGTCGTAACACTGTATTCATTCAAACTAGAGTAATAACTACACTGTATGTTGTCCAGAAAAATGTGTTTTTCTTGCACTCTCTCTTGCAGTCGTGTGTTTCTGTTTTTGCTGGTTGTGTTGTATCGTGGTCCTTTCGAATTTCATGTCAAAGACAATATATGTACAAACACAGTGAAGACTTTAGAGGACAAAACAGGGCATAGAATACACAAATACATATTACTTCTGTAGTTTGTGTGTCTGTGTAAAACGTGCAGGTCACTATTGTTTTATACACTATTGAACACTTGATTCAAAACTACATATGAATAATTTATTACACCTTGGAAATGTTTAACTAAACTCTTATTTTACAACTGCAACAATTAAAGCAGACAGACACACACACACACACACACACACACACACACACACACACACACACACACACACACACTATACACACACACACACACACACACTGGATACAGAGAACTAGGAAAAACCTCTCCTGTATGCCAGTTGCTTTACTGCCCTTTACAGTGTGTGAACATGATGAATGGACCACTAGAAATGATCCAAAAGAACAAAATCTCATTATATTAACATAGATTAAAATTAGGGACGTGCCAAAAAAAGGAAGGCCAAACTTTGGCCAAAATAAAGAACAGAAGTTAAATCGGGCTACAACAGTGTGTTGTGATGTAAGACTTTGGAAATGAGTAATAGTGGAGTAAAACCTGGTTCCCTTCGCATTTCTGCTCTGTTCAGTACAGTCATCCTCATACAGTGTGAGACGCAGCAGTGATATTGGCTGTGCAGTTTCTAGGAGTAACTCAGTCAAGTGACTCAAAACTACTGTCTATATTAAATACCAAGAAAAGTTACAGGTCTCTAAAACCTCTAGATTTAATTGGTATATGGTTATATATCGATATTTCATGGTGCTTTAACATTGCTAATGCTACCCTTAGAACTGTTGAGTTTCATGCTCTGGACTAATAGGATGTTTAAGATAAGAAAGAACTTTATTTATCCCAAGGGAAATGTGTGCCTTTTGTCATTTGTATGCTCATTGCAACAGAAGAATAAAACATAATAAGACAATAGAGAATATAGACAATAAACAATAGTGCAACACAATTACAGAACATGATTGTAGCAAGACAACTGCAGCTCTGACTTTGCTTTGTGTCAGATTTCGAGTACTGTACCAGCAGATCAGTGGTGCAAACTGGCTTATGAAAGTGACGTAGTATTAGTAATGCAATTAAAATAGATAATAAAAAATACATGCAAAAAAAGCAGCAGATAATAAGGAGATGCGATTAACAATCTAACATTCAGTCGATTCACAGGATAAACAGTTTAGTTATATTGCACATATTCGATTTGAACAGAAAATGGCATAAAAGCTTTAGAGTAACTCTAAAGTAACTCTAGACTTTTGATATGAGTGATATTTGACTGTGTGGCAGGTTCCTCTCTCTGTATGTGCACTAATCAGCAAAAGTCTTTGCACAGCTGTGGCTTTCCTGTCTCGCCTGAAGGCCTTCGTTTACAGTTTTTCTGCCCCACAGAATCATGTCTGTAGTTACTGCTTCCTTCCTCTCTGTCTGTCTCACACACACACACACACACACACACACACACACACACACACACACACACACACACACACACACACA
>JBBJLS010070763.1:0-11632 GCA_037577275.1 Bryconaethiops microstoma | reverse complement strand
GTCTCACAGCTCCACTGCCTCAGCACAGTCTCGCGGTCCCACAGTCCCTCAGTCTCAGCCCAGTCTCACAGCCCCACGATCTCAGTACAGTCTCACAGTCCCACAGTCTCAGCACAGTCTCACAGCTCCACTGCCTCAGCACAGTCTCGCGGTCCCACAGTCCCTCAGTCTCAGCCCAGTCTCACAGCCCCACGATCTCAGTACAGTCTCACAGTCCCACAGTCTCAGCACAGTCTCACAGCTCCACTGCCTCAGCACAGTCTCGCGGTCCCACAGTCCCTCAGTCTCAGCCCAGTCTCACAGCCCCACAATCTCAGTACAGTCTCACAGTCCCACAGTCTCAGCACAGTCTCACGACCCCACACTCTCAGCACAGTCTCACAGACCCACAGCCCCTCAGTCTCGGCACAGTTTCACAGCTCCACTGTCTCAGCACAGTCCCACAGTCCCTCTGTCTCAGCACAGTCTCCCAGCCCCATAGACCCACAGTCTAAGCATGGTCTCCCAGTCCTACAATATTATAGTCTTCAGTTTCCCAATCTTACAATCTCAGCACAGTCTCACAGATCTACCATCTCAGCACAATCTCACAGCCCCGCAGTCTCAGCTCAGTGTCACAGTCTCACAGCCTCAGCACAGTCTCCAAGTCCCACAGTCTCAGTACAATCTTCCAGGCCCACAACCCCATAGTGTCAGGATGGTCTCACAGATCTACAGTCTCAGCACAGTTTCATGTCCCCACAGTCTCAGCACAGTCTCAACAGTCTCAGTCTTAGCACAGTCCCAAAGTCTCAATAGTCTCACAGCCCCACACTCTCACAACCCTACAGTCTCACCACAGTCTCACAGCCCTCCATCCCCAGAGTCCCAAAGCTACAGTGCTAAAACCAAAGAAGCAAACTTAATGCCAAACATGTCTTAACTGATCAACTATATTTGGGCTAAAATGGGAATCTGTGTAAAGTCGATTTTAAGACAAACAATCACTTTAAGGCTCTGGCTAAAGGAAGCATCAGAGTAGCATCAGAACAAAACACTAGCCAGAGAGTGAGAATCTGTGAGAAAACACGAATGAACACAGATGGCAGGAAATTCCACTAAAATGACAGCGGCCCAGTCCAAACCACCAGACATGGACGAGCTTGTCCTCTAAATACAGTGAGTGGTCAACACACACACACACACACACACACAAACACACACACACACACACACACACACACACACACACATATTCAGTGTTTACGCACACATCACATCTGCCAACACGCTGGCAAGCACATACTTTTACGAGGCCTCTCTAAAACACATCTGATGATCAGTTGTGACGTGCACTGCTTTTTTCTTACTCTTAAAAATGCGTGGATAAACTCACATGAGGACCGAACTGTGAACATAAAAACACCACAGCGGGCTCAGGTTACTCACTATTAGCTGGTTTTGACCATCAGGAAGAAAAGCTGAAGCTTCTGTTTGTATGTCATTTTACTTATTTGTAAACAACAGATTCATAACATGCAAAATTTAGTTTGTTTGGAGTTCAATTGGCTTTGTTTTTTGCTAAACAAAATACAAATATTTGAGCAAATTTAATATTTTTTATACAAATAACATGCACATCTGTGTTACAAATAAAAACACCCCAACTCCACCTTTTATTTAAAAAGGGGCAAGTTTATCTGTCACAGACTGGGAGGCTTGTTCACAAAGTCTGTTGAATTTACCTAAACACGTTTATAACAAATTCATATCTTTAGCTTTCCAACCTAAATACAGAAAAATAAATATAATTACTATATGATCACTGAAAAGAGAGAATGTTTAATTTATTTAATAAATTATAAATACACTTTATTTACATGACAGCTATAATACACTTTTGATTAATCACTAATTGATTAAAAAACTTGAGCTGTTTTGGATGTAAATGGGGGATACGGATTTTTCCTGTTGTTTACTTTTGGGTGTGAATACTAAGATAAAATTGCAATGAATTCTGTGACTTTCTCTCGCTCACACACACACACACACACACACACACACACACACACACACACACACACAACCCTCATCAATCAAAAACACTGTTTATTAATTAAGTATAAAAAATATATATTTAAAAATTATTTTCACCATTTATCTGTTCATGTTCTGCATTTCAGGTTTTCATTTTTCACTTTTTCCAGTGAAAAGAGTGGGAGCCTTCACAGAGGCAACGATTCAATACTTTCACGATATTTGGGCCACAATACGACATCACAATTCTTTGGCTTGAAAATAGACACTGCATTCCGCTAAAGGGCCGCTGCAGACGTCTTTTCGAGATTCAGATTTCCTTTCCAATTTCTACTGTGATGCAAGAGAAGAACCAGGTCTTGCGCTACCTAGTGAACTTCAGAAGCAAAAGTTATCATCTGTACCCAAATAAAAGTATATTAAATAATTTGTAAAAAATTATGAAATGAAAATAAAATGGATAAATAAACATCAATACTTGGCACCGCATTATCAATATAAAAGAAAAATTAATAATTTTATTATTAATTATTTAATAATAAAATTATTTAAAAAGTTTTAAATACTTACAGTATCGATACTACATCGATGGGACAATTTTTCCTCCCACCTACAGTTTAAACTCGGAAATAAAGTCAGAGTTTACCAGCAGTACTTGACACAAGAAATTTCACAGTAGGGACAATCCATCGAAATATCATGATAAATGAACACAATACAAAAACGTGACAATATGCATTATGGAGACTACGCATTCTATTAATTATTCATGTTTCATGTAACCTTGTTGTTTATAGTGTTAACCCTCAGAACTCAGAGTGTATCAGTAAACTCTGATTTCAGTAAATAGAACCAGTGTAAAACAGTCTAGAACCGGTGTTTACCCTCAGAACTCAGAGTGTATCAGTAAACTCTGATTTCAGTAAATATAAATGGTGTAAAACAGTCTAGAACCAGTGTTTACATTCAGAACTCAGAGTGCATCAGTAAACTCTGATTTCAGTAAATATAACTGGTGTAAAACAGTCTAGAACCGGTGTTTGGGTATTTGTTTGTCACGTCCTTTTTAAAACCCCAGTAGTGTTTATTATTATCATTACATGTTTTTAGATTACAGTAACGTTGGTTCTCCGTGACACAGGAGCACCAAACAAAGCTCAGCATGACGTCTGACACTTTGAGCATCAACACAAACCGGGGAAACGTCCATATAAGCAGTTGTTTTGCCATGTCACAATTTACGTAAGAGATCAATAAAGCTGAAGAATAAAGAGAAAGAAGGCTACAAAGGAGGACAAATGCAGACCCTATAAGCACTACATTCACACAAACACACCCCCAGCAAGGCTCCTCACACACTGCGGACCGCTGCAGGGAAAATATTTGAGGATCCCCCACTGCCTCGTCGTGGCGTGTTCCATGAACGTTTGGATTTTAGATAAAGCCATTGTGTGGTTGGGCCATTTGACAAAGCTGGACTTTACAAACTGTGACAAGGAGGAATGGTGAAGAAGAAAAGACCCCATGACTTAAAACAATGCATGTAAGAAATCCTCTTTAAATCATAACCAATGACTCAGATTGGCATCGTATCAGACAGAATTACTGACACATCTGTTTCAGTGCTGTTTCAGTGCTGTCAGATCTGCAGCAGAAACATTTCACTACTGATTTATCTCTTCAAACAAATGTACAACCTGCTACAGTTACTTTTTGAAAGTATTGTTCTACCTGAGCTGAATAAGGGAAAACCTAACATGGTTTTAACGTCATGACTTATATATACATTAAATATACTAAATAAAACTAAAAGAAAAAATACAAATAACATTCTACAGTAAACAGTAATGTTATGTTCAGTATATCAGTGAGTTCTTTGCGGAAGTCCAGTATTACTGTAGTTTTATCAGAAACCTGGTTGGACTCAATCAGTCCTTCATTAAATTAAATCAGGAGCTGCTGCTGGAGTTTCACAAATCCAGGAGGAACCGAGGAGGAATCTGGAACCGAACCTGTGTTCCCCTCACCAGCTCACACAATATCAGCTACTTTACATACAAAAATCTTTTACAAATCAAAAATGCTTTTTACTGCTTTCTTGTTTGTGACACATATATTGTATATACATTTTATGTTGAGTTGGTCCACCTTTGCAGCTATAACAGTTTCCACTCTTCTTGGAAGGTTTTCCACAAGATTTCTGTGGCGTTTCTGTGGGAATTTGTGTCCATTCATTCTGTAGAGCATTTATGCGGTCAGACACTGATGTTGGCTGAGAAGACCTGGATCACAATCTCTGTTCCAGTTCATCCCAAATGTGCTGGATGAGCTTGAGGTCAGGACTCTGTGCAGGTCAGTCAAGTTCTTCCTCATCAAACTCCTCCAGCACGTCTTTATGGACCTTGCTTTGTGCACTGAGACACAGTCATGCTGGAACAGAAAAGGTTCTTCCACAAAATGTGTCCACAAAGTTGGAAGCATGACGTTGTCCAAAATGTCTTGGTCTGCTGATGTATTAAGACTGTTCTTCACGGAACTGAAGTAACGTGATTGAAGTATCGTCCCAATACTTTCATCCATATAGTGTGAATATGTATATGTACTGACCAGTGCGTACTGGGAACACCCCACAAGACCTGCCGTTTTGGAGATACTGGCTTCACAATTTGGACCTTGCCAAAGTTCAGATACCAACAATAAACATGTCAAAACAATGTGTGTGTTTTTTGGGTTTGTTTGGGGGTTTTTTTTACATTTTTTTACAAACTTTGAAAAGGCCATGTGCAGTTTATATATTGTCAATATTTCATCAAGAATGGATCAATAGAAACATACAAATAAAAATAAAATAAAATATTTTACATTAACTTACTATGAAAACATAAAACTTTCCTTGTCCTCCAATAAAGTTGCTATTTTAGAAATAACAGATGTGCTTCCAACAGTTAAAGTATTTATATGTGTATGCGTCTGCGCAAAATTTGGCACCTTTTATATTTTGCGCTCTGTAGAGAATGTAGACTTATTTTCACATGTTCTTTGCGAGGGATTTTCATCTTTTTGCACCCAACTGTGAATAGTTACCTGAATTATATACGATTTCCTGTTAGTCTCAATTGGAGCCTAAAACTGATTCTGATCCTGAGATAAAAACCCGTGAGCCGACACAAATGCTCCTAAATACCTAAGAACCCTCCACTCTCTCAGTCGTTCCCAGGCTAAGCCAAGCCTTTTAACCTAATACACAGGCTCACACTGGAGACCTTTTATATGGGAAAAGCAACAAATTGCATGGGTATCGTTCTGGGTTCATCATTACTTATAGTCAGAAGTATAACCTGCATAGGCCATTTCTTCCACTTCTTCAGTACACCCCTTCTAATACGTTCCATGCCCAAACATGTTTATTCCCAGTCATCCAGTTAAAAAGCCATAAGAAAGATGAGACTCTGTCCCAGTACCACTAACTGCTCTCTACTGGGACAAACATCTTAAATCAAACACAGGCCATGTACAGCAGCCTTGAGCGCTTACACAAAAGAATCAGTGTTTCATAATGTTCAGAAATGACGCCAACTGCTCGGAAGACGAGGACGAGACAACTGACCACTTTCTATCTGAGCTACCAACAAAGATCTCCTAATCAGGGAGCACGCTTCCTCCCAACAAGGTGTCTTCAGGAACTAAAGTAGCATGTTTAGATATTACAAAGCTTATTTTTTGCTGTCTTTGATTCTGTAAAACTGTGTTGTGTTACTTTTAAACGAGCACTTATGTACAGTTGTAAGCAAACGTTTTGAACATCCTGGTCAAATAAAATATTTTATGACATTTTAAAAATAAAATATTTTATGACACAGTGAATTCACTTAAATATGGCAAAAATTATGGAAGTTTTACTGCATGGAATAAGACAAACTGTGCCATTACTTGTGCACAGACCACATTTTATATATTTTTCCACCAATGTGTAAATTAAGCAGTAATTGCGTATTGAAAAAAAAGTGTGTTCTCTGTAATCAACAAAAAATCATTTACAGAAACTTATCACATGAAATGGTTATCACATGTGCTGCCTGATGCCTAAGATGTTATTTTAATATGACTTTGGTCTAAAACTAGGTAATATACTCCTAAAATACCACCTTTTAACCATCCTCAGTATTCAATGTAAACACCCTGAAGAAAAGTCTAGCTTCACTGGTGGTTTTTGATAGTAAATTGACTGAATGTTATTGGTTGTTAATCTCATTACCCATCATCTGTTGCTATTCTATTGCATTTATTTTTATCGCATTAACAGACGCTTTCATAAACCATTTTGCATTACTGATCTGGTACAGAGCATTTAATCTTACATACAGCAATGTCAGTGTTACACTGTTATTTGTTGCACTCGTGTACTTGTCATTGCGTTGCACTATTGTTTATTGTCTATATTTTTCATTTTTTGTTTTCTATCGTCTTCTTTCATTCTTTTTGTTTGAACTGAGCATGGCAAAGACACAAGAAATGAATAGTTCTATCTTGTAATCGAAGTTTCTCTACAATTTTACACCAAACCGCACTCTGAATGACTTTGTTTACATCTCAACCATTGAATTATGAGATTTTGAAAGGGGGTTCCACTAAAAGATGTGTGAGGTGAGTTTTAGGAATTAATGTCAGTATTTTAAAAAGTACAAAAATTAATAATTAAAGGGTTATTGTGAATTTAGACATCAATACTAGATTACTAATAAGAATCAATATCAAAATCAACGTGGTTGCTATGGTACCGGCACTCACCTCGGTGCTCCCGCGTTACTTTACCCAAACCCCGCCCCCCTCTTCGCAAGGATTGGCTAGGGCTGCCTCGCTCCCAGGGCTGCGATTGGCTGGTAGAACGGGACCTCTCTTTCTGCACTGGGATTGGCTAGTAGCAAAAAGGTGACCGTTATAGAACGCGTGGCCTCACGCTGTGGAATGTCACGATCTAGAACGCTCGAGCCTGAGTGTTCGAGAACTGCGCGCTGAGAATGAGTATCAGTAACTGACCAATTACAGAGTAGGAGGCGGGGCACTACTAGCCAATCCAGCCGCAGGAGGCGGGGCCTCAGACTGGTAGGGAATACAGTACGAGCCCTCAGTAAACAGCAGCGCCAGCCAGTGGCCAAACTGGGACCAAAATGTTTTCAAATTCAACATATTTCCCATATTAATGCTTTCCATTTAACTAGTTTATGGCCTAATGGGGCAGCTGGTGGCCTGGTGGTTAGGGAATTGCCCTTGCAATCAAAAGGTCATTGGTTTGAATCTCAGGGACTACTAGTGGCACCACTGAGGTACCCTTGAGCAAGGTACCGTACCCACACACTTCTCCCTGCTTTGTTCCTGGCTGCCCGCCGCTTAACATGGTGAATGGGTTAAATGGAGAGAACAGTTTCACACTGTTCAAACTGTGCTGTGTTCACGTGCAACTATAAGGGGCCACTTTACTTAATGCTCTCTCATCAACACTCAAGGTCACTCCAACCAGCAGCATCAACATTAACCTAAACTACACTATTTGGACAAAAGTGTTGGGACACACTTGCTGTTCAGGGTTTGGGATAGACCCCTCAGTTCTAGTGAAGGACAATCTTAATGGTTCAGCAGACCAAGACATTCTGGACAACGCCATGTTTCCAACTTTGTGGACCGAGTTTGTGGAAGAACCTTTTCTATTCCAGCATGACTGTGTCTCAGTGCACAAAGCAGCTCCATAAAGACGTGCTGGAGGAGTTCAGTGTGGAAGAACTTGACTGGCCACACGGAGTCCTGACCTCAACCCCATCCAGCACCTTAGGGATGAACTGGAACAGAGATTGTGATCCAGATCTTCTCATCCAACATCAGTGCCTGGCCTCATAAATGCTCTACAGAAGGAATACACAGAAACTCCCACAGAAACTCCAAAACCTTGTGGAAAGCCTTCCAAGAAGAGCGGAAGCAGTTATAGCTGCAAAGGGGGACCAACTCCATATTAAAGTCTATGTCTTCAAATGCAATGTCTTTGAATGCAAAGTCCCTGTTAATGTAATGGTCAGGCATCCCAGTACGTTTGTCCATATATTGAATTACTGAATGTCATATTTGGTTTTCTGACACACCACAAGCAAGGAAAGGTACGTTCACCCTTGTGGTTTTGATAAAATGTATATTTTATATTATTGGATTATGAATAAGAGGGAGATAAACAGACTCCAGGGTATGTCATGGGCATCACAGAATCTGTATGTGGGGCCCAATAAAGACTGTACCATGGGCCCTTTTTTGATTATCAAAAGCTCGACAAATAAGAATGTATGATCAGCTTTAGTCTTTTTCCTTTTTACATACAGGTTATCACTTAGTACTGTCATTGTAAGTTTAAATACATATTAGAGATTTTTTTAAAACACCTTTTACTTGAAACACCAACACAATCAGCACTTAAATGACTAAATATCATGTGCAAAACAAAAACTACACAACAGAATCAGACACTTTTAGACTTGGTTTGTATTTTGTGCCTAAAATATTGGCATCGTGTTAAACTTATACTAACTTTTGGTGCTACATGATATAAAACAAAGGAAAATGTGAAACAAGGCATTGAATTACTAAAAAACCCTTGCTAAGCAACAGCAGCACCTGCAGTTCATTATTGCAAATTGCAAATAAACTCTCCGGATGATTTACAGCGCAAACAGAAATGAAGTGAAGCCACCAGACAGCGGAAACATAAGGTTACAGGGAAAGCAACCATAAGACATGTAGAAAAGTTTATTATCTTTCATTAAAGCCAGAACATTTCAAAAACCCAAATTTTTCCAACGTGACATTTTCATTAGATTCCGGCACTAGATCCATGAAACGAAAATAAACAGAAATGTGTAACGAGCCAGTCATAAGTGCGAGCCATACTTAAAGTACAAAACACTACATCTCAGTGTGAGGAAAACGCTACATTATGAAATGCAGCACAAAAAAATGTTTGAGTCACCATTGTTGACAGTACATTCTTAACCAATACTGTAAACCTACATTATAATGTCAAGACCTTCCTGGAAATAACCTTTATTACTGTGCACTGCATCTTCATATCAAATGCTTTTTTCTGATCTTTAAGAAGAGAAAGGAAATAAGAAATATAACCTGTTTATGTGGGAGGTGAATGTGGTTTTCACAGCCAATCAAAAACAGTGCAGCACCAGATATTATAGACACTATAAGGCTTTGGAGTGATCTGTCAAGTACCAACCCTCTGTGTGGTAATATATGATCTGATGATTTCTGTAGAGAGACACCACTCTCCCAAACTCACATGTGCACACACACGCACAAACACACACATCCAATCACACCAACACACCCAAAGTGCATCCATATAAAAGACAAGGTGGAAAAGAGCTGAGGTGTAGCTGTAGTTACTCTTTGTATTCCATGAACTGCTGAAGTCTTTTCTGGTGCTCCACTGATATACACACAGCACTGAAAAAGAAAAAAGAAAAGAAAAAAAAAATCAAACAAACAAAGAAAAAAAAAAAACAGGATAGTGAGATATACAGTAAATACAAAACTGTATAAGATAAACTCTCAAACCATTTGAACCATTTGAAAATTGTGCTTTTACAATGTATGCATTTCTTGCTGAATGGACCAACAGAAATGCCAGACTTGGCCATTCCCTGTAAAGCTACCAATTCAGAAAGGTTTTCTTTTAACAGCGACAAAATGTGCCGTTCATATTAACAAAAAACTGTTGTTTCAGAACTTCAATATGATGTATTTCCCATTGAAACAGGACATTTGAGGGTGGAAAATATTTGTGGGAAGGACATCGTTTTATTAGTTAGGATTTGAATGGATTGTGAAAATAGAAAGGGGAGAAGGACCCAAAATGATCTGAAGGAACCGGATGGATATCACTATCTCACCCCATCACTGCAGACTCTTAAAAGAGCACTGCAATCACAGCTTTACGGATCCGAAGTAACTTAGTGATTATTTACCATGCCCATTAGTATAACCGTGTTCAAAACCCAAAGAGAAAGTGAGAGTACATCCAGCGATGGGACAGACAGAGCAGCGTCTGTAGTGCTGACATCCATGTACAGTCATCAGACACCACAGCTGCTGAGCTTGCTGGTGAAGACCAAGAGGTTTCTAATACACATTGTTTTTTTGTTTTTTTAAGAAACCGTTGGCTTGTATCTACTCTCAGTGTCCATTTTATCTTGAAACCATAAAATCCACTTTGCAGGGACTGTGCTCCAGTCCATCTTACCAGTCCAACTACAGGACTACTACTGTCCAGATGTTAATTGGGTGGTGGATCATTCTCAGCACAGCAGTGACACAGACATGACGGTGTGTGTGTGGGGGTCTGTCATGAGTGAATCAGACACAGCAGTGGGGGGTTTTTTTTTGTTTGTTTTTTTGTTTACACACGCCAGTATCACTGGTGAGTTGAGAGCAATCCACCGCACAAAATTAACTCCGTTTTCAGAAACTGACCCTGTTGCTGATCTACCAAAAGGGTGAGCTACAAGAGACAAGTTTCTGATAAAGTGTTCAGTTAAGGGCAGTTTCTTTTTGTTCTGGTAGAGTTAATAAAGGACACTGTGGACATCAGGACTTACCTTAAGTGGTCTCCAAACGTGGAGGTTATCCTGTAGATGGCAGTCTTCAGGGCAGCCCTCAGGGCAAAGCGGAGTGTTTTATACGTGCAGTCTCCCATACTACAGGTCGTCTTCACTGGTTTACTGGAGGCATGAGGGAGTTTGAAGTGTCTGTCCACAGCCTTAAACAGAACAATATGGTATAAAGGAGCAGAGATTTGAGAGTGGCATCATTCAGTAAAGTGATTCAGTAAATTAAAAAAACAAACAAACAAACAAAAAAAAAAACTTTAAAACAACAAAATAATTCATTTTAAATTTTCATTTAAACACTATTTTTAAATGACCACAATAAATGCTTGTTTGCCTTCTAGTGTAAAGTGACTATTTTTTTAAATAGATGCTTTTTAAAAGTCACAACATAATTAATTTATGACTAATACCCTACTGTTGACTTTTTCTTTCTTTTATCTTTGGAGTTTACCTCTTGCAAAGACAGCATGCAGTCAAGAATGCTGGGTAACGTAGTCTGTACCACTCCATACTTGTCCTCAGAGAAAGAAGCAGCCACCAGATGAGAAAGTCCTTGAAAATATTTAAAGACGGTTCAGTGTTTGCCCATACAGGGTTTCTCCAAGTGACATTCATTGATCACTGGTTTGTGACGTCACACTAAGCCATTTTGTGTTACATGGTTTTATAAAATTGTGTCAAGGATAATTATGTTTTTTACTCATTGTGCTTCCAGTCTGTCCACTGAACCCTATTTTGCTGCAAGACATGTGTATTAGTCCCTTTACCCGATTAAATTTTATCTAACCCATTGTGTGTGGCCATAATAAAATGGATCAGTGTGAGGAACTGGAGCTCTCTGTATGCTACTGTGTTTCACATCACCATGGAAACGTTTACTTTTGATTATCAGGGGAAAAATAAAAAGCCACCGAGGTGCAACGTGTATACAGCCATGGAATAAAAATGAGGATGCATGT
>JBBJLS010070762.1:0-10000 GCA_037577275.1 Bryconaethiops microstoma | reverse complement strand
ACAAAGCCCTCTTTGTGGTCAGATGAAGAGATGGGAGAGGGAGGAAAAGACTTTACATCATAGTGGACTAAACGGAAGCGAAAGGTAGGGGAGGAAAAGAAGGAGAGGGTGGGAAGAGGGGCAGAAATGGGGAACAAAAGAAATAAAGTACTTTCACAGGCTACACAGTTGTAAGTGTGTAAGTGTAAAGTGTCCATTTTTCATACGTGAACACACCACAGCACACAGTGTGAACAGCATGAAATTCTTGTCTGTATTTAAACCATTCACCAAGTGAAGCAGCGGGCAGCGTCCGGGGAGCAGTGTGTGGGGACGGTACCTTGCTCAGGGTACCTCAGTGGTGCCACTAGCAGTCCTGGGATTCAAACCCACAACGTTCTAAGCGCAGAGGTAACTCCCTAACCACTAGGCCACCAGCTATTCTTAGCATTACATACGCAATGCACAATACGTTTTTAACACTTCTACTGGCAAGATTGTACATAATATGCAAAAATTCCCACAAGGGCTCATAACATTTTCTCGTCCCCACAGAGTGGGTCATCTGAGAACAGCTGCATTAATTTTGTCCAATCACTACTGCTTTTAATAGTTCACTATATTCCCTCTCCTTAACCAGATAGCACGCTTCTGCTCGGCCTGCCAAAAGTGCAGCCTCACCATCTGTACAGATGTGCATACAACTGCACATTATGACACACGTATAACTAGAATAGGATTCTAATGGGCACCCTTGTACAAGGACATTAGTGATTAACAATTTTTTTTAAAAATGGCTTATTTACTCACTTGTCTCAAGCAAGATGTCTCAAGCAAGATGGCACTTTAATGTAAACTAATGGTTGAAGATTGTATTATTTAAGCTGTCCTGGCTATCCATTAAGCATGGATATTATATGGACAAAAGTATTGGGACACGCCTCTTAATTCAGGGTTTGGGCTAGGTCCCTTACTTCCAGTGAAGGGCAATCCTAATGCTTCAGCATACCTAGAGATTTCAGGAACAATGCCATGCTTCCAACTTTGTGCACACGGTTTGGGGAAGAACCTTTTCTATTCCAGCTTGACACAGAGCCCTGACCTCAACCCCATCCAGCACCTTTGGGATGAACTGGAACAGAGGATTGTGAGCCAGACCTTCTCATTCAACAATAGTGCCTGACCTCCTAAATGCTCCACAGAATGAATGGACACAAATGCCCGCAGAAACTCCGAAATCTTGTGGAAAGTCTTTCAAGAAAAGTGGAAGCTGTTAAAGCTGCAAAGGGGGGACTGATTCCATATTAAAGTCTATGTATTTGAATGCAATGTCATTAAAGTCTCTATTGGTGTAATGATAAGGAGTCCCAATACTTTTGTCCATATAGTGTATGTATGGAGGGGTCCGGGAAAGTCATGGACCCCTTCATGCTATCGGCCCCAAAGTAATTTTCTCTCCAACAAAGGCATCAGAGGTGGTCTGAGCGATGTTGGAAAGGTGCTGTGAAACAGTACATGAGCGGGAGAGGTTGGTCAGGGAGGAGACTGGTGGACTAGCCAGAACATTTCACAGTCTCGTGACTCAGGGGCCTACTGCACCAGCAGCAATGCAAACAACGCAGAGCTCTTAACAGATCAATGCAAGTCCAGTAGGACAGTCGGCAAGGCTTGCATTTTCTCAAAGGACATTGTTTAAAATTGAGTGTACCTATTCAGCACAATGTGCGTCATGTTACAGTTCACTCTACAGTGCTCTGCTGCAGTAGAGAAAGCTCCTTCACGTCTGTCATTTCAGAATACCATGATAGGTCTAGGCAATGACAATGTTATCAATGTTAGACTACGAAGCACTGGAGGACTGCATGAGAAAAAAACACACTGTACCCTTATTATGAAGGGGGTTCTTCAGTCGTTCTTCAGTAAAGGCAATAGTTTTATTTTATGTGTGCCATTCCAATTATGTTACGGTTGTCTCCATGAGGTTAAGATATAGTTACAGTATTCTCTGTTGCATCAGTATCATCATTATCGTAATCATTATCATCACCACCAAAAGCAGCATCATCACCATCATTACACTCACCGCTATAATTATTATTATTATTAGTAGTAGTAGTAGTAGTAGCTGTAGTAGTAGTAGTTGTTGTATAAGTAGTTGTAGAAGTAGTAGTATTATGTACACTTTCTGTCTGTTATATATGGTTCTTTCAAATTGGACGTATGAAAATTTCAGCACAATGATGTAAAATGCCCAGAAAGTCCATTTTTCTCATATTGGTGGTGATAGGAACCAGATGTCTGAACAGTTTAATGCCACTAAAAGCTCTGTAAAAGAAATCATCAATTTCCAGATTTACCATTATTCTACTATTATCAACATTACATATAAAAACTCAAGAGACATGTAGGTTCACTGGTGGTCCTGAATAGTAAATAGCATTCTATATTTTATAAATATTATATAAAATACATTTGTGTCATAGACTTCTCAATCCCTGGTTTCATTCATAACCACTGTTGAAATGTACTTATAACTTATAATAAAAGTATTGTAATTGTGTAATAATACATACTTATGATAAATAACTGATTAATAACAACGACACTATTTGTATCTGAGGAAAGCAGTACAGCGTAAAAAACACATTATTATTAGAGTTGCGGTTAATTCTAAGAGTGGTTCCCACACACAGATTTTGTTTAGAATTACGCTCTACATGGGAGACCAACCCACATTGTCTTATGATGAAAACAAAGCCTTTACAAATATACTCGTCTTACTAGTTATTGTAATGCTTTGTCTTGCTTTCGGCTGTAGATTTGCAGCTGATTGCGGTACGAGCGAGGGTGTGCCATTTTAGCCGGTGGGATGGTTTATATGACGTGCAACAGGTTTAGATAAACAGAGAGTAGGACGTCCGCTCGGACCCGGTTCACTTATCCGCCGTCTGTAGGATAAGGGTGGCGGCAAAGAGTCGGATTCTGCCTCTGAGAGGCAGCAGACAAACCCAGCAGGCCAGAACACTCAGGGGTATTACATTAAAGTGGGAGAAGTCATGATAATGACGATGATCATCGTGTTAATACTATAAGGCTGATTAATTTCATTCTAATTTGGCTTAACCGGATTGCACGGTTGAGCTGAATTCGGTTGCGCTGATCGGTGGAAGCGAAGGCTGTGCAGCTTTGAAGCTGTAGGGCCCTGAGGACGCTTAGACAGATCACTCCCTGAGGAGGATGAGAGGTTAGAGCACTGCTACAGCCATTACACCCTGCAAGCATGAGCCCCTTTCAAACATTCATTTCCACGTTCAGCCAGGATGAGACCCGGTGATGTTCTGGGTAGATTCAAGTGTAAACGAAAGCTGGAGCATTGGAGAATGACTCTTTTTTTTGATAAGGCATATTTTCTTGACGGCATTAAAATTGGACAACGCAAATAATGTAAAGACAGTATGCGAGCTTGAAAGGAAGCCGGGGAGCAAAGCGACTGAAAGTTCTGGGAGTTACAGTAGTCTAGGTGAGAAGTGACAAGACTACGGACAAGAATAGCAGTAGACTGGGCAGTAAGGGAGGGGCGGAGACTATTTATATTGCGTAGATGGAAGAATGCAGACCAGGTAATGTTATTGATATGGGATTGGAAAGAAAGAGTACAGTCGAGGATGACACCCAGACTTAACCGGTGGGGAGGGGGAAATGGAGCAGTTGTCAATAAGGAGAGAGAAACTGTCAGTTTTGGATAGTGTAGATTTGGTACAAATGAGGGGAACCTCAGTTTTGTCACTGTTTAATGTGTATCTTTGAGTTGTCTATAGTTCAATTTATACAGTGAACCTTTAAAGAAATGGAAAATCCTAACTAACGTTAATTTTCACTAAATTTATACAGCTCCCAAAGGCTCGCTGCACAGATTATGACCCCTCAACACTTGATTGGTTCTGCTGGCCTTCCATTGCTCAACGTAAGACTTCTTGTGTTTCTGAAATTTTCCTTACTCAACTCAGCCAAGACTGAGTCAGTCCACCTCTAGGTTTTATTTCTAAATGGAACTAACGAGAGGAGAAGGAAGACACAGTTCACAATTCTCACAATTCACAGTTCTAGACTCTTTTACAGAAAGTGTCCTCACTATTCACAGTTCTAGACTCTTTTACAGAAAGGGTCCTCACTATTCACAGTTCTAGACTCTTTTACAGAAAGTGTCCTCACTATTCACAGTTCTAGACTATTTTACAGAAAGTGTCCTCACTATTCACAGTTCTCGACTATTTTACAGAAAGTGTCCTCACAATTCACAGTTCTAGACTCTTTTACAGAAAGTGTCCTCACTATTCACAGTTCTAGACTCTTTTACAAAAAGTGTCCTCACTATTCACAGTTCTAGACTCTTTTACAGAAAGTGTCCTCACTATTCACAGTTCTAGACTCTTTTAGAGATTCCGGTCTTAAATGAAGCTTTAATACTACTGCCATCATCTCAAGCAGCTTCTTCATGAAAAGCCACCCGCCCAGCTAACAGGGAATGATCCCAGACCTTTGGTTACTGATAAGTAAGCAGTGTCTAAATGTCAGGAGTTAATGTTCTCAATGTAACAGTAATAGAATGTTCTAGTAACGTTAAGTTGCCTTGAGTGTGGTTTCCTCAAAGTCAATGTAAAACTTTTTGTGTGATTTTACATGAACAACTCTTTTGTTTTTCTGGAGAAGGTTCTTTCCAGGCTAAAATATTCTGGGAGCCTTAAGAAAAATGGACATTTTAAATAATGGAACACTGCACATTATGGGAACATTTTTAGAACTAAGCAAGTTTGTCAACTCGGTGAGATGCTTTTCCAACAGGATTGAGAAAGATACAATGTGACCCTGCTGTTGCTGAAAACCACTAGTTGGGTAGTATTTTAATACAAAAATGTAAATGTAAATGTTGGTTAAGAAATAAATGTATGAGCATCTGCTTCATTGTATGGGTTTGCTTTAGAAGTAAATGTAATCTGCACAGAAACATAAACATTCAGGTTAAAATGTATTTCAGATGAAAAATGATTTTCAGTAAGTATACTTAGCTAAGTGTGTGAAAATATTTAACTAGGAGTGCAATGATAGATTGAAGCTGTAGCCGCTGAAATGAATAGGAAGGCTAAAACAAGGCTATAGTCAAATCATGTAATAATACCTATAATAATTTATGGATGAGTGTGTGTATCATGCTTTGTGCCAGTTTGATACAAAAAATGTTTAGTGGATGCATTTTATCCAGTAATGAAATCTTACCTCTGTAATGTTCTTGTATGAGAGAAAGGCAGATAGATAGACAGACAGACAGACAGACAGAAAGATAGATAGATAGATAGATAGGTAGATAGATAGATAGATAGACAGACAGACAGACAGACACACAGACAGACAGACAGAAAGCTAGATAGATAGACAGACAGACAGACAGAGAGAGAGAGAGAGAGAGAGAGAGAGAGAGACAGACAGACAGAGAGAGAGCGAGAGAGAGAGAGAGAGAGAGATTCAGCCCTGCAGCAGTCCTAATCCTCACACCAGGTATCTCCCAGTAACCACTATGTGCACTACACACAATATGAGGGGACCGGGTGGGGAGCAGAGATAAAATGACAAGAGACACTGATAACCCAGAACTGGTCACCGTTACACTCTACAGCCTACACTTTTCACCTCATTTGGCGTTATAAACACATCTTCCCTCATGAACGTTAGACCCAGTTTTGCTTGATTATAATTACTGATCATCTACGTGCAAAATAAAATTATATTTTAAAACATAAAAAATCCAGATTTCCTTAATTTATCTATATAAATCACAAAAGTTCCTTTACTCAAATGTGTGTATTTTTATTGAAAAAAACCAAAACAAAACAATAATTGTATCCATGTGAATTCAGTCCAGTCAAACAATGTTGAAATGTGAGATTTTCGATTCCTAAAGAATATCTCCAGTCGTTCTAAGGCTGACACCTCTAATGCTTATCTTCATTTTTCATCTCTCATGCACATTCTCACACTCTTACCAGTGAACTCCAGGAGGAACTCCATCAGTTTCACTAATGTCAATAAATGCCAACCAAAATGTTGCTTCATGCAGTCTCTGGATATGTCACGTAAGAGGAAAAATGCCCCATATTAAATTCCTCCTTAATCAGAGACTCCAAATTGAAGCACTGACCCTAATATAAATGCCGCAAGTCTTTAGCTTAATGTACTAACAAAATGGACAATGAGAAACAAAACGCTTTAAAAAGGTCTGTGCTTGATCCAGTTTAAGGCATGATGCATATTATAAGCATCTGTGCTCTTTCCTCAGTGTCATCTAAGCGGCACAGGCATCTCTGGCTCACTGGTGTGTGTATCTAGAGGGGAACAGAGAGGTCACTGGATCTGTAACAACCTTGTCCTGTGTGGATACAACAACCTGTCATAAACCTGAACTGACCTCACACCCCCTCTGCCCAAAGCCAAAAACACACTGGAGGCTTTTGTGTGAAGCAGTATTTACAGCACTATGCATTACAATAATGAGCAGGCCGTCATTTCTTTTACAAATAAGATAAGATAAGATAAAGAACTTTATTTATCCCAAGGGAAATTCTGTCATTCTTTTGTAGATAGACAGATAGACAGACAGATGGACGGATGGACAGATAGATAGACAGACAGACAGACAGACAGATAGATACTTTGTGGTAGTCACGGATTAATGAGTAATAACGATTCATTTGAAAAATACATTTGTTTAAAGTTTATATACATACGTGTATGTAAAATGTATGTAAAATGTATATACGTATAAATATATGTAAAATGTATATATATATATATATATATAAAGTTAAGTGGCCCCTTATAGTCACGCATGAACACAGCACACCACACAGTGTGAAATGAACCCATTCACCAAGTGAAGCAGGCGGCTGCCAGCAATGAGGGGCGCCCAGGGAGCAGCGTGTGGTCCAAGGATTCAAACCCACAAATATATAAATATATTTATATATCACATCTTCCGATCTTCTTACTTCACTTCCTCCACAAGGTGAGAAATTAGAAATTAGTGACCCACGGTTGCTCGCACTCACTATATTGGAAACGAGCTGATTGCAATATAGTGTATAAAGGGCTGCAATTCTTGATCATTTTATTAGCAATGCTGCTAGTATACATTACAATTAGTCACTTGCTCGGCTAACACAGTGCATGTGGCTTCAAACCACGTTATTGTCCCTGAAGAGTTCACCAAGCAGACATCTATCAGGAAATGCCACTCTATAACCTCATTTCCTGTGGCCTTCATACACCAATCAGAATGGAGACGGCACTGGCAGGAGGCTGTTAAAGACATTAGAAGACATTACCCTCCAATCTCTAGAACACATGTGACCTACGCATACCAGTCTATAGATTTGACAGCACTCAATGAAATCTACACAAACACACTACACCCCTGAACTAAACATTTTGTACTACTGTATTTTTAACAGTTTTAGAGTTTAACCAATAATAATGCTGGGGTTCGAATGACATAAGAAGCCAACAGTGTGCAGCAACAGAGTAAATAAAGAAGCATCTGTTTCGCTAAAGTGACCTCATAAACAAGTCCTCAACCATCTGTTTGACGGCTAAACCGTTGGGCAATTTCCCCCTACAAATATAATCTACAATCCCACATAATCCTACCAGAAAGCAATTTTTTTTACAAACTGCACTATCACTCTTCACCAGTAGAGGGAGAAGTGAAAGAGACAATGGGCTGCGAGAAAGATATAAAAATGCTCTCTTCTTCTTTAGCAGCTAGAACAAAGTAATTGTATCATGCTGAGCACAGGAATATAACTAAGCTCTTGTACAAAGTTGTAATAAATCAGTGATATCCATGGTAATATGGTATTCACTTTCACTTTCACTTTCCAACTTAGAATATCACCAATTCTTGCATCTATTTCCCGCGAGTAGTAAAAATCCTCTTCTTTTCCAGTTGTGAAAATATTGCACTCTGGTTCAGCACATCCCAACAGTTGTGGAACACATATCACCAACAGCACAATGACCAAATGTCCAGAAATCTGTAACATTAGACACTTTTGCACAATTGTACACAAGTTCTCATGTTCTCTTTTGGATACAGAAGTGCATTAAAAATGGCTCAGAAGCAGACATGTGCCACAGGATCAAATGAAAGACGATACGGATGGATTTAGAGTCACTGCAGAGAGGGGAAAGATCTGTTTCAGTTAATAACAAATAGTCACACACACACAGCCATAAAATTAAAACCATCTGCATCACATTGAGGAGGCTCCCCATCATGACTTTTCATGACACTTTCTCTCTGAGTATTTCTTCACTACATTCTATTAGGGACATCTGTTATTCTTCTCAAACTAATTCTGTCTGTACTGCTACTAATACTGATTATCACCGGAGCTGGATGTAGAAGCGTCCAATTGTTTTTCAACTCTCTAGGATATAGTCACTTTCCAGCACACTTCTTTCTGCTGCAGCTACTATTACTGACCTCACTCACGTCAGATCAATGAAACGACCTTCAGACGTTCAGTCAGACAAACAGATACTGAAATAAGCACTCGCAAACACTGCAGACTGTCACATTGACCCCTTTCTTCCAAATGAGGGCAGGCGCGGAGGCAGACATTCCTGTTCATTTTCTTTCTTTTATTTTTACAAAAATTTTCAAAACAAAACAAAAGGCATGAGGGCCAGACTTCAAAACGAAAGGAGATAGGAGAACGTACAACATAACACACCAACTACTGTCGGCCCCTAATGAACTAAAATACACACACACATTTCTCCTGAGCACACCGGCAGCTGAAACAAATAATGACTTAACTCAAACCCGTTGTGCTCAGGAATATACAAAACAAAACCCTGGCAGCCTCTAGCGGCCGCCTAGAGTCACTGTCCCCAGACCTGACACAGACAAAACATATTTTGTCTTGCAAGAAGTGTAAGCTATGACAACCCAAGATTTTCAAAAGAGAGGAAACCTCAAGATCAATAACTTATAGGAATATGATATATATATATATATATAATACCTAATCTACATGGGTTTTGACCACTGATGAACATTAGGAGGCTAACAAATGATGTAGAGACACAGATGACCAACAGACTACAACTACTGTAAACTACAACGGTGAACTGACAGTTAGGAACATACGTTTTTATACATTGACGCAATTTTAGGAATAAGGTTGATGTTGCTGAGCTCACCAGTATATTCCTTCTATTTAAGAAGGTACCAAACTGTTGATTTTGGCACTATTAATATTTGAACTATCTATCTGGTTTATTTGGGGGGTTTTTCAGCCTAATGATAGCCTCCTTCACTTACGTTTACACCTCTCTGAACCTCATGCTGTGTTCCAGTGAACAGCTCCCAAACGCAAATTCGGTGCTTTGAATCAACTCCAGACCTTTTTATCGACTTAATTTATCATGGAATAAGAGGGGAAATGCCACACCTGGCCATGAAACTGCTTGTTAGTCCCATGTCCAACTACTTATGACCCTCTGAAAATGGAGGGACTGTAATGGGTGTTATTTCTAAAAGCGTAATGCAACAACTTTGTTAAATCCCTTAAATTAAACCTGGAAGTCTATACTTATGTCACATCTCGATCGCTTACTTTGAACTCCATCATGGTGGTATGCAGAAAACTGCAAAAACTGTATCAGTGTCCAAATGCTTCTGGATTAAACTATATTCAAGTGAGGGTTACCCACTTTTACACTACAGGTCACAGGCAGGAACACCTTTCAACCCTTAACCTTCACCTTAATCCATGTGAAGCAGAAGTATGATTGAAAGACACACTAAGAGACACAGTTCACACACTAATGTGTGTAAGTGTGTATGTTTGAAGTGAGTATTGATCGGCCTTTCAAGCTTTTGCCTGACCTTAACCATGGTAGACCCAAGATCATAAGAGGTACAGGATGTTCTAAAATGAGGAATTTCGTCTCCTCCTCATGC
>JBBJLS010070761.1:0-11635 GCA_037577275.1 Bryconaethiops microstoma | reverse complement strand
AGTCTCCCTGGAGCAACTGGGGGTTAAGGGTCTTGCTCAGGAACCCAGTGGTGGTGCTGAAGGTAGGATTCGAACCCTTAACCTCTTGATCCAGAGGGAAGTATCCTACCCACTAGGCCACAACCACCACCACTCAACTCCACATCAAACCTTTGTTAACATGTGCATCCAAACAGCTGGTTGACATGCCCATGACCGTCAGACTCTGCTTCGGATAAGAAATGAGAACGTAACTTACCTCGAGCTCCGAGACCACAGCTTGCTACGCGGACCAGGCCCTCAGACCACAGTGTCACCTGATGTTGTCGGCTTGGAGAGGACACATCACAAGTGTTGTGCGAGGAAGCGGAAGCGCAGCAAGCGAGTGGGGGTCCATGCTAGGGTAAAAGCTAACACTAGCTAACTCTAGCAAACTGGACTACATCCAACTCCAGCAAACTGCCAAGCATGAATTCAGGCTGCTGTGTTTCTGTTTTTATGGAGACATGGTTCAGCAACAGTGTTCCAGTAATGGCTACACAGATTAGGAATATGCTAATGTATCGTAGTGACCATGATATGGAACTGAGCACCAAGATGTGAGGAGGTGGGCTGTGTGTTTACATCAACACTGTCTGGTTTGTGAGCGCGGTGCTGATTTCGAGCTACTGCCCACCGCTGCTGGAGAGTGTGACTGTTAGATATAAACCATTTTGTTTACCATAAGAATTCACCGCCGTGCTCATAGTCGTGGCATACATCCAACCCAGGGCTAACGCTAACAACAAGCCCAGGGCTAATGTTAACAACATGCTAGCCGAACTGTACAGAGCCATCAGCGAGTTCCAAAGCACTCATCCAGATGGACTGTTTATTGTCACCTGAGACTTTAATCATGCAAATCTCAAATCAGTCCTCCCTAAATTCCACCAGTATGTGGACTTTCCAACTACGGGGGGCGGACGTGCTGGACTGTGTTTAAACAAACAGCCCCGCTCCCACCTCGGATACTCCGATCACCAGTGTTGTACAGGAATTGTAACATTTCAGATTGCAAGACCCTACAGAAAGGTTGCAAGGACAGCTGAGAAGATCGGGGTTCCTCTCCCCTCTGTAACGGACATTTACGACACACGCTCCATCCACAAAGCCAACAACATTGCCGTTCACCACTCACAGACTCTCTTCTCCCTCCTCCCGTTTCGCAAAAGTTTCCATAGCATTGAATGGGGAACAGTTTCTTCCTTCAGGCGAATCAGACTCCTCAACCAGAACTGAAACATAAACTGTACCCCCAAACACACACCACCAACACACCCTTCCCTGAACAGTTCAGACTTTATTTCTGTAAATATCCTTCTATTTATTACACTGCACAATCTCTATTATGTTGCTGCTAATCATATTTTTTTCTGTCTACCTCGGTTCTGCGTTTTTGCACACAACTCTCTGCTGGTAGAATAGAGTACCTGTCAAAATAATGTATTCATCCAGACTGTAGTTATTGTCAATTATTGTTGCTCTTTTTTTTTTCCTTGCACTCTTTGTCCTGTCTGCACTTGTGGTGTTCTGTTCTTGTATGGCACCATGAGCTTGGAGGCATGTCATTTTTTTTTTACTGTGTACTATGTGTGTATATGGTTGAAATGAGAATAAAACATTTTTGACTTAACTAACAATAGAAGGCCTTCGTGTACAGACCTAATCACTGCTGAATAGTTGGCAGTCTTTGGCTAACAGAGTAAGTATTGGTAAGAGTAGTAGTTTTTGTTGGAGCCTGTTTGATCTCCACTGGAGCTTTGAACAGCATTTGCTCTTGGATGGGAGAGTAGTTTGGCAATTCAAAGCATGAAATTCTTCATGGCTGGTTTAGAAAAGATATATGTGCTTCATATTGGTGTCTAATTTCTCTATTGATTTTAATTTGATTATTTAATTTAATAAGTTTGAATCTTTGATTGTCAGGGTAATGGATAGTTACAAGGTCGGTGGCCTGCCGTGGAGCGTCTGCGTTGAAATTTGATTCACTTTCAGCATGTTTTCTTTCTTTTTTTAGCTGCAAGCCTCAGTGAAGCCCTGTTGCCAAACCTGTCCCGTGAAGAACATTTTCCCAGAATGAAAGCCAAATGGAATGTGTTTCACATAGAGCAGGAGGTATACATTAACTCATACCCTGCATTCCGTCAGTAAGTACTTAAATTAATTCATTAATTACTCATTAATTGTATTATTACGATATGTTTTTTTCACCTAATTCTCTTTAACATGTTTTGCTTTCGGCATTGTGGACAAAACAGCAACTACAAAATTTACTATGTTCTACTATAGCTGCAGTGCTGTGAAAGGTAAGTCATTTTTCAAATTGTTGAAGATACAGACATTTCTAGTCTGACTGAAGTAGCTGTAGTAGCTGTATTTAATTTTCTGAGTATGTACACTTGGAAATAACAGATTATTACAACCAATTACTGGTGTTGTGGAAAATTAGTAAAACACAGATGTTCTTCACTCAAACAAAGCCTTTATTTCTTTACCGCTTGGAGAGTGTTCGCTGAGGCAGTCCCAGTCGAAGCTCTTTTCAGACAGCTTATATAGTTTTAGACATGGAGCTGAAAACATCAGGTTGTAAGAATAACAGCACTGACTTGGATAAAAGTCTTCTTCATATCCTCTACAGGGACGGAAAACCTGGTGTTGTCTGGCATGTTCGCTGTTGTCCAAAGACTGAACGTTGGTCAGAAACATGCTGGGCATCAGAGGTTGTTTCGTTCTCACCTGCACCCGCGTCCGTGTGCCCGCCTGCAGTATTAATATTATTACTATTGAAACATTATGAATTATTTTGTGTATCCTTCTGTGTGAGCATTAAAGGTTTACAAGGTGAATAGTAACACTAATGAACTGTGTTACATCCACAACTTCTGTGACCATAAGGCCTCTTGGCGCTCTGATGTGTTCCCTTTGCTTTGTGTGAAAGTCAAGCCGTGACCGCAGTTTGCACAACAATGATGGACCTAGGAGTCACTGCTGCAGCTAGTTTACAATGGGAACGTGGCTTACTGTTAACACAGAGCTGTGAGAAGAGAGAAAGAGCCCTGAAAACACAGACCACTGCTATAATAGGATACTGGAAACCTGAAATATTATCAGATTTTCCTAATTATAGACAAAGAGATTAAACTTTGTTTTCTCCGTACATATGACAATAAACGCTTTGAACTGAACTTGAACTGAACAAATGAAAATGAACCAATATAACAGATCTGTGAGTGGCAAAAGTAGTGTGAAAACTTTCAGTATCTAGTGTGATACCCACTTGCAGCAAACTCAATATTTCCAGAGACTGATCAGCCCTGCAAGTCGGCTTGGAGGAATTTTAGCCCATTCCTTCATACAGGACAGCTTCAGCTGCGGGACGTTAGTTTCTTCATGTTCCTCATGTTGGATGATGGAACTGCTCATTTCAGGTCCTTCCACAATATATTACTCTTGGTTAACGTCACTACTTGGACACAACAGCTCCAAAACATTAACTTTATTCTTCTTTAACCATTCTTTGGTAGGAAGTTTTGTGTGCTTAGTGTTGTCTTGCTGCATGACCCACGTCCCACTGAGATTCAATTCTATAAATTTTGCTAGTATTATTAAGAATTCATTGTTCCATCAATGATGTCAAGCCATCTTGGCCCACATTCAGCAATATAGGCCCAAATCATGAAACGTCCTCCAACATACTTCACACATGGGATACTGTTCTTATGCTGGAATGCAGTTTTTCTCCAAACATAAAATTTCTAAATTGTGGTCTAATTTGTCCAGAAAACATTTATTCAATAGCCTTCTGGCTTGTCCATGTGATCTTTATCAAACTGTAGATGTGAGTCTTTGGACACCATGTGAGAAAAGCATTTAGTAGCTTAGAACTTACCCTGATTTGCTTTGTGACCAAAAAAATCCTCTCGCTGTGGATTGGTGGAGACCAAGGCAAGGCAAGGCAAGTTTATTTATATAGCACATTATCATACACAGAGGTCATTCAATGTGTTTTACAGAGGTAAAATTGCATAAAAGCTTAACAAATAGTATAATAAAAGGAAATAAAACACAAAAGATAATTAAAAATTAGAGAAAATAAAATTAGAGCCTCTGTTTAAGTAAAGGCTGTGGAAAATAAAGTTGTGTTTAGCCTCTTTTTGAAAGTAGCTACAGATGGAGCAGACCTGATCTCTATGGGGAGCCGGTTCCTGCCGTGGGCAGCATAACGGCTAAATGCCATTTCACCCTGCTTTGTTACGGCTCTGGGCTCCACTAGTTGACCGGCCACCGCTGATCTAAGAGACCTTCCGGGCCGGTATTCTTCAAACATCGTAGCGAGATACTTTGGGCCCCAACCACTGACTGACTTGAACACAATGAGTAGGACTTTGAATTCAATTCTGTAGCTGCTTGGAAGCCAGTGTAGAGACGTGAGGACTGGAGTGATATACTCTCTTTTCTTGGTTTTCGTTAGAATTCTATCAGCAGAGTTTTGTATAAACTGTAGCTGTCCGATGGTCTTTTTGAACAAAGCATTGCAGTCGTCTACCCTGCAGGATATAAAGGCATGGATAAACTTTTCCAAATCTTCCTTTGAAACTAAATCTCTAACCTTAGCTCTGTTCTTGAGATGCCGATTTAGACTTTTGGCCTGGGTTGTGGTCTTAATATGCCTAGATTCAAGATAGGCACTAAGTTGCAACCTTCCTTCTTTGTTCCCAAACAAAATTATCTGTCTTGTCTTTATTTAACTGTAGGAAATTATGTTGCATCCAGCCGTTTACTTTTTCAAGGCATAAACATAGCAAGTGTGCAGGACTGAAGTCATTTGGTGAGATAGGTCAGTCTGAGTGTAATCTGCATAGCTATGATAAGCCACTTAGTATTCTTGGAGAATTTGGTAAAGAGGAAGCATGTATAAATTAAACAGAAGGGGCCCGAGGATGGATCCTTGAGGGACTCCATATTGCATGGCAGTTTTGATTGATTTGTAGGTGTCAATAGAGACAAAATACTCCCTGCCTTCTAGATATGTTGGGAGCCATCTGAGGACTGCTCCACAGAACTCGACCCAATTTTCTAATCTGTCTAGCAGTACTTTGTGATCTACAGTGTCAAAGGCTGCACTGAGGTCTAGCAGCACCAACATGGTTATTTTACCAGCATCCCTACTTAGACGGATGTCATTTAATATCTTTATGAGTGCCGTTTCAGTGCTGTGATGCTGGAGAAAGCCATCAAGGAAGCCAATTAGATTCAAGTAAGCAGCAATCTGGTCAAAGACTACTTTCTCAATGATTTTGCCTATGAAAGGGAAATTTTAAATAGGCCTATAATTATTGAGAGTGGAGGCATCCAGGTTTATCTTTTTCAGGAGGGGCTTGATAACAGCGGTCTTTAGTGCCTTTGGGAACATACCTGAGATAAGAGAGCTATTCACAATTTGCAAAATGTCAGATGCAATAGCTAAAAACACTTAAAAAACTTTGTGGGCAGAATGTCCAGACAGCAAGTCGATGGCCTAAGATGCAGCACGACTTCCTCCAGAGTTTTGCTATTGGCAGGATTCAGACATGAAGGTGACTTTTTTCCTATGGGGTGAAATACATTGGATGTCACTGCATGATTGAATGGAGCTAATGTTCTGTCTGATGTTTTAAATTTTGAGCATCCACAGTAGCAAACAGGGCGCGAGTGTCGTTAATGTTCTTATTAATGATGTTAGTGTTCGGTCCTAATTGCGCGTCCATTGGCTCAACTTGACAGACGGCTAACAGCTTTACTGAACATCAGACGCAGAAGGTTCGTGCTTTTTACTTCGTTCTTGGTCCAATCACATTAAAGATCGATTTGGAAAACTGGAAAATAAACACAAAATATCCATTATAAAATATCTGCTGCCTTTAAAATCTCACAATAGTCCACACAACACACAGGCTGGTGCAGTTTACAAAAGACAGCCAAACTTCACCACTGGCATTTTACAGATAAACATTCACAACGGTATAGAAGCACGGCGAGCCAGCGTTAACTAAGATAAACAGCATAAACAGTAACATCGGTGTGCTGCTCACAACTTATCTTCGAGAATAAATGTAACAGTATATCTTTCAAACATAATTATATTATTAACACTTACAAGCAAAAGCTCTCCAAGGCATAAATGTCTTAGTTCTCATCACACTGTTCACACGTCTTACAGGCAAACTCCCATTACTTCAGATTCCAATTTACATGTGAACATTGAACTTTAATACGTCAAAGAATTAACTAAAATATATCGCAGATTTGAACCAGAGCCACTAGACGGCGTCAAAACACATAAACAGAGAAATAAACATACACGTCATGACAGAGAGATGTGATTGTCTGTCCCTCTTCAATTCAGCATTATAATTATGAGAACACTGTTTAAAAACGTCAGTCAATCTGTAGCTTATTTTTTGCTCTGCCTTTCGAAATTCTCTCTTCTGATTTGCAACCGTCATGTCATTTTCTCCATGGTGCTTTCTGTTTATCAGAGAGCTTTTTAGTTTTTACAGGTGCTATTCGCTTTTAACGCCTACGTCACTATCTTGACACCAGAACGAGGCTCGGGTGGTGGTCTTCTCCGGAAGCAGCTATCGCGAGTTGTTTGGATTCATGTCGGAATAAAACTCGTTCCATCGTTTTCCGGTGACTCCTAAAATACGCCGAGAGTGAAAATAAGGAGAGACATCGGTCCACATTTTCTGGTAAGACTTTCAACTAGCGGTAGATATTGACGATAGGTAGCCAGTTTCATATCTTGTGAAATGCACTGAAAATGTGGGTTTTACTTGGTGCACAACTTAGAGAAGTACCCAAAACTTACCAGCTACCCTCTGACTAATTGTAATGCCAAAAAAAGGAAGCTGAAGGAAAGGACTGTACCGACTAAGCCAGGCCGGAGATCCCGCTCAGTAAACGTCATTAACTAAAAGTAACAACATGCGATAAACTAAAGACTCTGACAAGCAAGAATACTTTGTTAATGTTAAATGCAGATTGAGAGATTCTTCTGTTTTTCCTTGTTTGCCACTTGTGAAATCTATCCAGACAACTTTAAACTTCACTTATGTTATAGTAACTGAGAGACATTGACAGCTGACAGTAGAATATTATTAATAGCACATTTCTCAGTTGTCATTTTTTCTCAGTTGCCTTCACTCAGTTCTGCAAATTGCTTTGTTAGCCATTATGAAAAAAATCTTTCATACATGGCCTAAATTGTTAGCCTGCCAACATGTCACTATCGGTTAACTGTCATCGGATGTAAGGTAAATCATTTATCTACGACATATACCATAGTAATGTGTACCATAGTTCGGCACATTTAAAAAGAAGTTTGGGGTCATTTGCTTAGATTCACAAATGGTGATTGTTCTGTTAAAAACAGGTATTTTGAATCAAGCGTGCCTCTATACAGCAGATTACAATTTATGTATTGAACAATTCTGTACAGAAAATAAAAATGTGGCATTGAAATTGATTGAGAAGTGAGACCTCCAGCTCTACACTATCAGTGTACAGCCTCTGAATGCTTAGCCTGCCTGGCTGCCTGAACTGTGTAGGGTGTGTTGCTCTTTCTCATGGATGGAAATGCCCTCTCACATGTTTACCTTTAATGTCGTGAATATAACCCTCGATGAAGTTACTATATCCCTTCTTTTGGACACTTCTAGGATGTGATGTCCTTCGCCTGCCCAAGTTTCGACTTGTCCAGCAGTTATTGGTGGGACCAGCTGTAGGTTTTCTGTCCAGCATCCGTCCATGACAGTGTTTTCTTTTCTCTTCCGAAGCCACGCCCATGTTATTACGCACCCAAGCCTCGTTCTCACTATAAAGGCGATAAAGGAGAATAGCATCAAGAACCCTGAGAACTTTAGAGTCAAACCGACTCAGATGATCGTCAACAGATTCTGCTGTTATGCCGGGGAACATCGACATGGCTTCCATAAATAGAGCACTGGTATTCTCATTAATGTACCGTTTTCCGACAGTTTTGGATCTGGTTTGAGTGACTGGAACAACAAACCCATCAAAGAAATAATACACAGAAATAATCAGATAAATCTATAACATTCACATTAGAGACATTGAGCCCTTTACTGAGAACCAAATCCAGTGAATGGCCACAGGTGTGAGTTGGGCCAGTTACATGCTGTATCAGATCAAATGTGTCAAATAAGGCAATGAGTACTTTAGGAGTGCTGGTATTAACATTATCAACATGATTATTAAAGTCACCAGTTGTAATGAAAGAGTTAAAATCTGTGGAAATTAATGACAGCATTTCAAAGAATTCATTGATGAAGTTTGGGCTGTATTTTTGGGGGCCTGTAAATAACTGTGAATAAGATTCTTGGTGAGCTTTTCATAACAGTACAGAGATATTCAAAGGAACTGAACTCACCAAGTGAGATCTGCTTACACTGCGATATGAATAAGGCAGCTACACCCCCACCTTTCCTTGCATGAGAAGCATTAAAAAAATTATTGTTTGTGGGGGCTGTTTTAAGAAGAACCGTAGCACTGCAGTCGCGGTTCAACCATGTTTCAACTAAGAACATGGAATTTGTTGCAGAAATAAAATCGTTAATTGAAAGTGACTTGCTGGGCAGTGATCGAACATAAAAAATGATGAACGTCATGGAGAGATTGTTGAGGCTTATGCGTTAACTGGCATAAGTTGGTCTGATTAACCCTGAGGACCGACTTTACCCTGTTCCTCTTACTCCCTATCCGAACTGGAATAGGCAAAACAATACAAGTTCTAGTGGAGTTGGATTTCAGCTCATTCAGTGCGCAGTTATTAATGTTCCCACTGTGGTCACTGAGATCTTGTATCAGTTTTTCCCTTGCTGCTATCAGCAGACAGTAGAGAGCGTGCAGAGTTTATTCCAGTCAGGGAAGATGGACATTCTGTGCTCCGAGTTGTCATGGGTGTCGAAGAGCTGGTCTGTTGGGTGCGATGCTTGAAGGGTCTAATCTGTCTCTTTGTCTGGGGTGGGGGGTAAAGGACGTGGGGGTAGGGGAGCTTTGTGCTTCTGGAGGAAAGCCTGAGACGTAGCAGAGATGGAGAGAGATAACTTTGTCACTGCACACACCGGTTCCTCCATTTTCTCTGAAAAGTCCATGTGCGGGGGTGGAGTAATGGACACAGAACGAGTAGAGGTTGAGTAGGGTGACTGTGGTGGTACTGGTGGTGTTTTCAGTACATCTGGGAGACAGAGGACAACATAGTTCTCACCTAGGGTCAGATATTCAACCTCAGATTTGTCCTCTGGGTTTGATGTTCCTGTCCAAAAGCAGTGTTTGATGTCTCGTCAGAGGTGCAGGGGACAGTTGGAGCAGGCTGGTGGTGCCTGGATGGTTGAGTGCATACAGCAGATTGTCTTTCAATAATTTTTCTCCAGCCCCGTTCAAGTTGATGCCATCTGCTCTAAAAAGTTTGCTACGTCTCCAGAAAAGGTTAACATTTTCAAGAAGTTTGAGTACTTCAAGCAGCCTTAAAGTACTCAAATTTCTTGAAAATTTTAACCTTTTCTGGAGACGTTTTCTGTTCGACTGAGCCGTAAATTCAGGCTGAGCAGCGTAGAAAATCTGTTGCTCCCTCAAGCTGCAATTGGACCACTGATGAATGTTGTAATCTTCAGCTTCTCCAAAGTGTTGAACAGTTCAATGAAGTCCTTTTTTAGAATTTCTCTTGTCCCACGTGTAGGATGATCCGATTGATGGTTCGTTGCTGAGAGAGAAGATGTAGAGGCTCTTGGCTCAGTTCAGAAACCGTCAGGTTGGGAAGGCAGCATGTTAGTACAGATTTACTGCCGACATTCCTGATGACTGAATCACCCGCGATCAGTGAGCTTGGCGCCGTACTGACCTCAGCAGAGCGCCGGTGCTTGCTGGGCCTTGCATTACTGCTAGTCTGCTTTTTGTCTCTGTTCACATCCATCATCACTGACTCAGTTGTGTTGCCGCTCCGGTTCAACTCAAGCTTCCTTAGTGGTTCAAATCGGTGATACATTTAAAAGTGATCAATTTAAAAGTTATGTTTTATATTGGCCTCCGCAGTGGCACAGCGGGTAGTGCTGTTGTCTCACACCTCCAGGATTGGTGGTTTGAAGTCAGGTCTGTGTGTGGATTTCACATGTTCTCCTTGTGGTGGCGTGGGTTTCCTCTGGGGTTTCCAGATTTCTTCCACAGTCCAAAGACATGCACGTCAGAACAATTCACACATTCCCAAAATAAACGGGGGATTCACTACTCGGGGAGTCTACAGAACTACTTTTATTAAAGGTTCCTTGTTCAAATATCTTCCATTCAAAGTCCCTTTTCAACATGGTCACGTTTCACTGTTTAATGTTCCTCTGGTGCATGTTCAAGTAGCCGAGATGGTGGCTCAGCTCAGTACCACTGCATTCACACTCCTGGGCAAAAAACTGATATGGCTCTTAAGTACTGTATGGAAAATTAATGTAAAAACATTGTCTTGTGTGTCCTCCCCCACCAGATCGGTCGAGGCTGGTTAACCAGTACTGTTAGCTGAAATGGTGATAGTGGACATTGTGCTACTGTCTGCTGAAGAACTAGAAGAGGGGGAAGGCGTGTCCGGAGGCAGGAGGAGAGGAGGAAGAGGAGGTGAGGAGAAGTGAGGGTGGGAACTCTAAATGATGGCAGGATGGGAGAGAGTGGGATGATATGATGAAGAGGAGGAAGGGTGATATATTGTGTGTGCCGGAGACCAGGTGGAAGGGAAACAAGGCCAGGTGTGTTGGAGGTTTCAGACTCTTCTATCATGGTGTGGATGGGAATAGAAGTGAGGAAGGTGTTGTTGTGAAGGAAGGGTATGTTAGGAGTGTTCTGGAGGTAAAAAGAGTGTCAGACAGAATGTTGAGTGTGAAGTTAGAAACTGAAGGTGTGACGCTGGAACAGAAATGTCTTACACAGCTTTTTCCGTGTGTTGCCACTTTGTAATTTAAGAGTGTTCAGTCTGGCAAAGTGGTGCAGCCTTAGTTTGTGGAGGACCGACACAAATAAAGACAAGTCATTTCTGAACTGTGGTCGGACGAACTGGTCGATCAAAGATACACGGATTGCTTGCCCTGATGTTGACTGTCGGACAACACGCTCTGCTAATTTGACCTCGTTTTTTAATGTGAGCAAGTGGTAGCTTTGATCATATGATGCTGTTACAGCATTTGTTAGAAAACAAGCACAGTACACATCACAGGACAGCTTTCTCAAAATTTGTCGAACGACAAACCCTTGTAAGGACGCAGCGGCTCACAGCTCTCTGATCAAGTGCATTACGTACCTTTTGATAATATACGAGATTTGTTTCCAGACGTGGTGCCGTGCCAAACACACTTATAATCACACATTGGCAGGTTGTGATTACAAGGGACTTTCAGCAGACTCACAACATACCACTGTACATAGTGATGAGTGTGAGGTTAGAAATTGTTAGCGCAAATGCCCTTTAGGATGGGTGTGGGATGAATGGGAAAGGATTATGGAGTGTGTTGGTGAAGTAGTGGAGAGTGAAGAAGGATTCTGGAGTGTTTGGATGAAGTCGTGGAGAGTGCAAAAGGATTCT